>MU667101.1:21385-31507 GCA_026770625.1 Nicotiana glauca | reverse complement strand
GTAAGCCAGGTCTAGACCAATAAACCTAGGATTTAAACCTAGATGAACAATAAAATCATGCCGAACTCCTAATAGTACGTTATTTGCATCACATGCATTCTGACTTAGGGGACTCAACACAGGGGTTGGGTCCGTCTAGGACAGATGACCCGAATTAAAATGACCATCCTGATGCATATTATGTGCTAATTGTATTTATTTGCTCAGCTCCACATGTTGACCAGCTTGTATATCATGAGTGGAAAAATGAAAATATCAGTGCTAGGATTAACGAAGTATAACCATTTACTGTGAAACCCAATGCCCAAATAGTACCGAAATGCTGCCGGATTTTTGGAAAAAATGGAAAAAGAGAATACTTGAAAAAAACAAATTGTTGGTCAAAAAATTGTTTCAATTTTGGCCAATCGCCCCGAACTACGCTGGTTTGATTCTCACCACGTGCGGGATACGTAGGCAACCCTCATCGGGTCCAACCACCCCATTGCAAAAATAGCCAAAAAATATCAAATTTTAATATTTTGTTATAAATAAGTCGGGTTATGCTATTCTTGTTTAAAATAAGCCGAATGTCCCTCAAAAAGGACGCAGGAAGGCCGTTTTTGCAAGAATAGCCACTTTGAGTCACTTTAAATAATTTGCGGGCACAACCTTGAAATACTCCCTCGCAGAACTGTCGAAAGGCCGTATCCGCAAAATCAAGTTAGAGTCATCTATCAGTTTTACAAAAAAATAATCACTTTGTCAAATAAGCCATTACATGGCCGGTTTTTGCTGAAATAGCCACATTTGGCATTAAAACTTCCTCAGTCTTGTGTTGGCCTGTAGCGATGCTGAATGATGCCCCATGGGACCCAAGATGAGAGATTTTGATTTAGTTTTAATCATCGAATTTGTAATTTCTTAAACAAAATTTTGCAAAAAATAGCCACTTTGCCAAAATAAGCCATTACATGGCCAATTTTGTAAAATAGTCACAATTGACATTAAAAACTTTCTCAGTCTTGTGTTGGCTTGTGGTGATGCCGAATGATGCCCCATGAGCCCCAGGATGAGAAATTTTCTTAAACAAAATTTTGCAAAAAATAATCACTTTGTCAAATAAGCCATAACATGGCCAATTTTGTAAAAATAGTCATAATTGACATTAAAAATATTTTTTTAGTCTTGTGGAAATCTGTGGCGATGCTGAGTGATGCCCCACGATCTACAAAAAATATGAAGTTTTTCATCAAGTTTGTAGTTGAAGTCGGCCTCTATAATTTTCCTTCAAAGAAAACAAATTAAAAATTAAAAAAATCAAAATAAACATCTCTTTATTTTGCATTAATTTGCAAGAACTACGCTCGGTCTGATTCATGCGGGGTCATGATACGTAGGCAATCCACATAGAATTCGACCATAATCAAAAGAAAAAGAAAAAGAAAAAGAGGAAAGCCAATAAAGGCAAAAAGAAAAGAAAATAGCAGAAAAACAAGAAAGAAAAGAAAAATATCTTAGCGCTAATATGGTGGTTTCATGTTGACAATTTCAGAAAGGTGGTTGGTTTGTGGTTTCCAAAGTGATAATTGTTCTTGACGACAAAAGGCGATGGCAAACAACGATAGAGTTGATGAGGTTGGTACCGGTACTCGACAACAGGTGGATGAACGGGATAACGGGTTGAGTGAGGAAGTGCAGATGTTGAGACAACACATGGCTGATATGTATCAAGCTTGGATAACTGGAAAGGCACCACTCCCACCACCACCAATGCCTCCTGTCATATCCATCACCCCGGACAATAAACATGGAAAGAACCCTCGGGATGATCTTCATAATGGAAATAAAAAGGTCACAGGAAAAGTAGGGCGAGACGAAATAGCTATAAAGCCAAAAGAGGACCTGGGTAACATGTCTCACAAAGAATCTTCTGTGTTCCCCGACATTTGCCTGCCTGTGGGGTTCGAAGTGCCAAATTTTAATTTGTACGATGGAATTGGAGACCCGGTAACTCACTTGAGGGTCTATTGTGGTAAAATGAAAGGTGTCGGGGATAAAGATGATTTGTTGGTGGCATACTTCAGTAAAAGTTTGATTGGTGAAGCTTTAGAATGGTATAATCTTCACGATGTTGGCAAATGGCCTACATTAGGTGACATGGCTCAAGATTTTGTGCGATAGTTTCAGTACAATAAAGACATTACCCCAAATTGCTCTTCCTTACCTCAGACTGAAAAGAAACCTAAGGATAGCTTTAAGGATTTATGGCTCAAGTGGAACGAGCAGGTTGCTCGAGATGATCCTGCCATTGATAAAAAAAATGTTGCTGAGTCCCATCAACAACAAGGTCCAATAATTGTTCTTGCCAAATCTGTTAAACCTAAAAACCAACTTCAAATTAATCCACCAAAAAATACCCGATCTTTTGTTAAACCACCAAGTCATAACCTTTGTCAACAACAAGGTCCGGTGGTTGTTCTTGCTAAACGCTCCCAACCACAATATCGACCCCGTGAGCGTCCCCAAATTCCACAAAAGCCACCCTATCTACTAAGAACCACCCGACTATTTACCCCACCACTAAGTTACTCCCAGAGGCAAGCACCAATAGCCCAAAGCTCTCGTGTACATCACTTTCAAGCACTCAACAATAATGGAAAACTGAGGCATGGAGAGAAACAGAGGCAAAGGGATAATTTTATGCCCATTGGCGAATCCTACACAATTTTGTTCGAAAAGTTAAAACAAGTTGGCCTGATTAAGCCACTCCTCGGATATACTCCAGACCCAAAGGCGAAAGGCTTTGATCCTACTATTCGATGTATGTATCACTCTAATGTCCAGGGGCATAGCATTGAAGACTGCCGCTCTTTGAAAAGGGAAATAGAAAGAATGATCCGAGAAGGGGTAATTGTGGTCAGTAACAAGGGCAAGGAGCCTGCAGTTTATCTTGGGAATCAGTTGATCAAAGTCAATAATAGTTTTGGCAATATTGATATAAAACTCAGTGGCTAAGATGCCGGTCGTGACAGTTGGAAAGGCGTTCCATCTCTCATTCACCCGGGATGGAGTTTTGGTGGTTTATTTTGGGTGTCATTTCTGTTGTTCGAGTTATTTCAGGGTTGAAGTCCAGACATTGTCTTGGGAGTCAAACCCTTCTATCTTTCCACTTTGCTTTGTTTAGTAATAAATTTGTTTAGTGCCGTCTAGGTTTATAATTCCAAGTCTAGTCTATTTGTTTTGTTGTTCGTTTTGTTGTTTCAACCCATCAGTCTAATACAACTTTCCGTTCCTGTCATTTCTAGTCATTCCATCTCTAATCACTTTACAATTCTTTTCATACGGATTTTTAGTGACATGACATGCACAATTTAGCAATGAAACAATGTTGAAGATGTAAGGGTACTCAGAAGAAATGAAACATATTCGGATACTTTGAAGCTTGAATCAAGTGAAACTGGGAAAATAGAACATAAAGAAATACCGTGGAAATGCATCATGCCTCATCGGTTTAAAGCCAAAGGCAAAAATGCCCCAAGGCTAAAGGGACCATTCGTGGTACCGAGATTGTTACCCAATGGCACTAAGAATCGGCAGATACAGAAGGTAAATATGTGAATCAATTAAAAGGTCCTAACTGTGTAGTTTGTACTTTGTATGTTTTGAAGATTGGAATGACGAAGGCATTTTGTTCTTCTATTTAAACACTTTATCCATTGCTATCCCTTTGAGCCTTACTATAGTTTTCTTCATATCCCTCTTTCGGAATCCATGACGAAATTCAAGGATTGAATGGAAAGAAGAAAAAAAAAAAGAGAAAGAAAAGAAAATAAGAAAAAAAAGAGAAAGAAAGAAAAAAAAAAGAGAAAAAAAAGAAAAGAAAGAAAAGAAAGAAAAATAGATGAAAAACAAGAGAAAAGAGGAATGGTAGGAAGGAAAACATTGCAACAACAAATGTAATTGCCTGAACTACGTTTGACTTGATCCTGAAAGGGTACGTAGGCAGCCTCACTGAGGTTCAGTCACAACTAAAGAAAAGTCCAAGAATTCCCAAGATTGAAACTGGGGCAGAAGTTGTGTTGTGGAAGATATGATTTCGAAAGTTGTAATTTTTTAACCCATGTTGAAATACTTTGAGCCTTCATACCCTTCTTTCTAAACCCATCCAAAAGCCACATTACGGTCCAAAGAAAGACCTTCAGTTTATTTTTTAAGAAATGCCGAGTCAGGCGAGCAAAGGTGAATCACATCAGGGGCAACACTCTAGGAAATGAAGAATTAGAAAGTCATGATGATGAGAACCACTACAGGACCCCAAGATGAGAGAAATCACAAATGAGAGAGTCTTATTGGTGAAAACCCTCACGGGCACCGTAAGACGACAGTGAGTTGAGAGAAAAATCAAGATGAGAGAGGCTTGATAGTGAAAACCCTATGGGCACTACAAGTCGACTGAGGATTATGAATCAGATCGGGCACATAGAGTATTGAAGATCAGTTTCATGGCAAAAATTGCAAGAAGAGATGAACATCAGATTTGCTAGGGCTGCAAGTGCATGTCAAGGTCGCTAAAGTCGGTATTCACATTCGATGGGTCGTTCTTCTGTAGGTTTCTTGTTAGGAATCGTCTCTCCCCATTTTTCTTTCACTCTATTCTTCCCACCTTGTCTTTCCCTCTTCTTGAGTCTGTCAGGTCATAACAAGTAAATAAATGACTTCAAAATTTGCCACCAAGCTTTCCGATTGTACGAAACGGGATCTGGACAGTACATCAAAATTGTCATAAGTCAGGAAATGACATCAGACATGATTGAGTTGCCAACAGTCAATATGCTTTGGGAATCTTTGAAAAATACAAAGGCTCGATATGTGAACAAGACAACAGATAAAGTTTGAGGGTGAACAGATCAATGAATTTCCCTAGATACGATCAACAAAGAGTGGTACACTAACAAAAATCAAAATCTCCCAAAAAGAAATCAAAATTAGCAATAAAACAATAAAGACTTCAAAGGCAAGGCCGGTGGTTTAAATCAAAAAGAGCAACAGTAAGAATGCTTCTGGGTTTATATGAAACACAAAGGCTGGCATGTGTCAGTTCAGGAACAATATAACAAATAGAAGTACGGGGGTTCGAACGGAGAAGAGATATATATTCTAACAAAGGAAGGGGTCAGTCAATAAATGCCAAGGTTTTCAAATGAAATCAGTTGTCATAGAAGGTGAAAGAGCAATAGACTGCAAGATCGGAGTTAGTGGGATCCGTCAAAAAGAACAACATATACTTCGCATGGGATGGCAATTGTCGTGCTTTAAGATTCACGAAAACAAGGAAATTGGTCAGGATGTAAGGGATGCAGGTTTGAACAAAGAAGAGGTATTTTCTGTGACAAGGATAATGGGGAAATGGATAGTCAGTAAACAGGCCAGATATTCAAGTGGAAATCAGTTATTAGGGGAAGTGAAGGAAAAATTGTCATTAAGTTCAAGGCCACAAACCAGCCACCACATTTAAAACTGACAAGATTTGGTTTGATTGAAACAGGGGCAGAAATTTCGGAGAAATCCTCCGTAAAGAAAGGCGGCACCCAAACAGGTATGATCATGAATTCTTAGGATCCTTCTGAAAAATGGGGTTTAGTTTAAATGTCAAAACAATCATGAGAAACATAATTCGGTATAAAAATGAATACGAGTTCGTCAAGGACCCTCCTGGATAATGGGATGTAGTTTTAAGGTCAGTCTAGAAAACAAGATATAGTGAAAAGTTTTACCTTTAGTAGATATAATGAAGGTTAAAATTACCTTTAATTGGAGAAGTTGTCAGGACCCTCTTGAATAATGGGACGTAGTTTTAAGAACAAAATATAGTAGAAGTCGTAATAGAAAGTTGTCAGGACCCTCCTGGATAATGGGACATAGTTTTAAGAACAAGATATAGTAAAAATTGTAGAAGTTGTCAGGACCCTCCTGAATAATGGGACGTAGTCTTAAAAATAAAATATAGTAGAAATTGTAATAGAAGTTGTTAGGACCCATCTGGATAATGGGAAATAGTTTAAGACATTTAGAAGTAACACCTTTAGAAGAGATAGCTTGAAGTAAGCAGGCGCCCACCTGTAAAACAAAGGAATACATTTTTAAGTTTAGTAAGCAGACGCCCACCTGTAAAACAAGGGAATACATTTTTAAGTTTAGTAAGCAGGCGCCCACCTGTAAAACAAGGGAATACATTTTTAAGTTTAGTAAGCAGGCGCCCACCTGTAAAACAAGGGAATACATTTTTAAGTTTAGTAAGCAGGCGCCTACCTGTAAAACAAGGGAATACATTTTTAAGTTTAGTAAGTCAGGCACCCACCTGGAGAATAAGGGAAGTATAATTTTAGCTTTCAATTTGTATATTTGATAACATGCTGTACTCAGCCACCAAACTGGGGCAGAAAATTTTCTTTGTATGTTTGTTGTAAGCAGGGGCCCACCTGAAGAACAAGGGAATACTTTTCAAGTTCAGCAATCAGGAGCCCACCTGGAGAACAAGGGAATACATTTCAAGCTTCAGTAGTCAGGCGCCCACCTGGAGAATAAGGGAAGTACAATTCAAATTTTA
The DNA here is from genome assembly GCA_026770625.1 of Nicotiana glauca. Taxonomy (NCBI): domain Eukaryota; kingdom Viridiplantae; phylum Streptophyta; class Magnoliopsida; order Solanales; family Solanaceae; genus Nicotiana; species Nicotiana glauca. The sequence goes on along the minus strand of MU667101.1, from coordinate 24,918 downwards.
GCTTTCAATTTTTATATTTGATAACATGATGTGCCCAGCCACTAAACTGGGGCAGAAAATTTTCTTTGTATGTTTGTTATAAGCAGGCGCCGACCTGAAGAACAAGGGAATACATTTCAAATTCAGCAAGAAGGCGCCCACCTGAAGAGCAAGAGAATACATTTTAAATTCAGCAAGCAGGCACCCACCTGAAGAACAAGGGAATACGTTTCAAATTCAGCAAGCAGGCACCCACCTGAAGAACAAGGGAAGTATAATACAACTCTTATTTTAAGATGACATTTAGTAACATCATGCACCCAGTTATCAAAATGGGGAAGAAAGTTTTTTTTGTTTTGTTTGTTTTGTCATAAGCAGGAGCCCACCTGGAGAACAAGGGAATACATTTTAAAGGAATCGCAATCAGGAGCCCACCTGAAGAACAAAGGGAATATTTTTTAAATTCAGCAAGCAGGAGCCCACCTGGAAAATGGACACATATTGAAGTAATCAAACATCATCAGGGAAACAACAAGAATGTCGTTGGAAGAATACAAGATACAAGTTCAAGGAAACACAAGAACAAGTTGAAAGATATAAATAGGATCTTTTCTAACTCATAAACCATAGCTTAGGCTAGTTTCTTTTATTTTACCATGATGTAACAAGGGGTCAGTCAGCAGTAACAACAATAACAACCGCAACAGCAGTGAGATCACAGTCCCTGATAGTCCCAGCTACTAGACATTCCTGAACTATACTGACCTGATTCCTGTTTAGCTCAGGATATGTAGGCAACCACTGAAGCAGGGTGCGGTCAAAACTTTTCAAAATGCTTCACAACGGAATACTCGAACGGGTAAAAATCGCTCATATTTGCTCACTTATCTTTGCATGAATACTCTTCGTGTTTCCGAGCAAAGAGGGGCAGCTGTGAGCACGTGATTTTTACCCTATATATGAGTTATTCCCATAAACTTCAAAACGAAACAATTTTTCCTTCATTTTCTTACAATTTGTGTGAATTTTGTGTTAATTGTTTGCATGTTATTTGTGCATGATAAGTCAAATAAAAATACAAAATATGCATTTGAATTTAGGAAATTAGTTCACATTTAGTAGGTATTAATTCATTTTAGAACAATTTAAAGGAAAATCAAAAATAGTATTTTTAGTGTTTTAATTGAGAATTACTATAAAATGGATATTAAATAGATTTTTAGAATTTAATTAGTTTAAAAATTTAATAAAATTAGAAAAATAAATACAAAAATACAAAAAAAGAACAGAAAATACAAAGGAAAAATGAAATACTGAAAATAATATAAAAATAATACAATACAATTACCAAGTGAAAATAAAAATACAAATGTGTGGAAAATAAGAGTAAAGAGGAATTGAATTTGGGCTCAAAATACCCCAAAACCCCAGGCCCAAATATTCTGCATCCGCCCCAGGCCCAAAAAAAAAATAACATTACCCGGTCCAATTCCCATGAAACGACGTCGTTTCATCATCCATAGTCCCAGATCAGCTCAATTATCAAATGACGTCGTATGAAGGTGTGTGTTTTAATCTCAACCGTTCATATGAATCAAATCTAACGTTCCATGAACTTTTGTTAATAAATATAAAAGTGTCTGATTGATTTAATAAAAAACAAAGACCAAAAAAATCCCTTCCTCGTACCAGTATTAGCTCTGTTACGCCGCCGAAAGAACCATTAGGGTTCCGCCTCACAGCCGCCGGAATCACCACTGGCGGCAAACTCCGCCACGGCCAATTCGTCCCAAATTTACAACCCAGATTCCTCACCTCTTCCTCTCTTCAAATCCCTAGTCCATTTCCCTCAAATCCCATCTTATGGCCTCGAATATCATTTTTAAATTTTCCGGTCATGAATCGACCTTCTCCGTTCACCCTAGGATTAACACCGTAGGACCGCATTTTCATCGTCTATCGAACCCCCAAGACCCCACCCCTCAAATATGGCCGGATTTGCTCAATTATGAAAATCTAGTTTCCCGGCCAAAAACCCTAGCCACTCCAATTAGCCCCAAAATGGTACCAGACGTACCTGGGACTTTCCTAATGACAAATCCAAGACTAAAATCCTTCAACTCGTAGTGGAGCTGTCCGAACTTGTTTATGGAAGCTGACCGGATTTTGGGGTCTAGTAAGTTGATTCCCCCTTCTTTTCTTTTTCTGTTTCAGTTGAATCGTCTTTTTTTTTTAGCATGCAGTTATAATTGCAATAATAAGATAATTAGATTGCCTGATTAGTGCTAAGCTTCAATTGGTTTTGATTAGTTTGAATAGTTAGTTGGATTAATTGTTTACCATTACATATCAATCATAGTCATAGATAATAGTTCATGAGTGTTACTGTTATTGATCTATTTTTTTTATAATTGTTGGACGATTCTATGCTTACATATCCTGTTACTTACTCTTGTATGATTAATTAGTTTGCAGTAGTAAATCCTTTCGATATTGTTCATTAGAGGTTGAACCTGGTTGGTTTATAGCTGAAAAAATCATATATTAGTTAGTTTTAGTTAAAATTTAGCTAAAGATGAAGGGGTGAAAATTAATTAATATTGAACTTAAATTTCAAATTAATAAAAGGATATTTTGGGGCATAAAATGGGTTAATAATAATTGTAGAGAACTGCAGGGGTATTCTGGCAAGAGAAAATGAGCTTGTTGGTAATAATTATGCAATTTCAGGGGTATTATAGGTAGTAAAAGATTAGAATTGGTGAATATTAAAAGGAAGTGAGGGTAGGATAGGAATTCCAAAGGAAAAGGAATATGGTAGAAGCAATTAGAACCTTCTAGATTAGGGCATTAGTATAATTTCTAATAAATAGGTGTAGTAACTTGTTTAACAAGGTTAAAAATGAGGGACTATTAGATAAATGTTGATTTTAAGATTCTCTCCAATTTCAAATCTATAAATAGGCAGTATTTGCCTTAATTCATAAGATTTTAGAACCCTAAAAATTTTCCAAAAATATCTATATGCTTCCAGTTCTGAAATTTAAATTTCAGAATCAAAATCTCTACTTGTAGATCTCAATTTCTTCATTTAGGGCAGAAAATCATTCTAGAAAGTCCAAATAAACAAAAGATTTCGAAGAACCTGTGTGTATTAGCTTCAATGTTGAATAAATTTGAACTCAAATTCAACCATTTCTGATCATCTAAATGTTGTGGTTCTTATTGCCATAATTGCGACTGATATTTGAAGAAAATCTGAAGTTTTTTTTTTAAATTCCTGTGGCTTTTCGGAATCGACTGTTGATATGATGTTGATGTATACTCACTGCTGTGTTATTGTCTGTTGACAATTAACCGCTGATCTCCATTTATTATTCATCAGAGGTACACAGCCTTGTAACTTCAAGTGATCGTTTGGATTATAAAAGAAAAATACAAATAGGAAACTGAAATTTACGTCTTCACAGTCTGAAAATCTGTTTAAATTTACATTGTGTTATTTACAGATTCTATGCATCTAAAGTGATTTAGTTCAATTGTTCCCAAAGTTT
>MU667101.1:4360-17203 GCA_026770625.1 Nicotiana glauca | reverse complement strand
TTATATATATATATATATATATATATATATATATATATATATATATATATATATATATATATATATATATAATATATGTAATTATGCTGTACTATACACTAAGTATAAGCGTAGTAGGTAATACCGTATCGAATATAGCTCTTATATATATAATATATGTAATTACACTATACTATACACTAAGTATAAGCGTATTAGGTAATACCGTATCGAATATAGCTCTTATATGTATAATATATATAATTACGCTGTATTATGCACTAAGTATAAGCGTATTAGGTAATACCGTATCGAATACAACTTATATATATATAATATATATAATTACGCTGTACTATACACTAAGTATAAGCGTATTAGGTAATATATATATAATTGAATTAAAAGTAATTTATTTTTAGATATAACGACCATTGTTGGTCGCTATTCTGGTCAGACGGTCAGAACTTAGCGACCACTTTTTGTCTCTATTTTGGTCAAAATAGTCAATACATTTTGGCTACCAAAAATTGCGACCAAGGTTGGTCGCTTTCTGTAAATACAGTAGCTAAAAAAACGGGTTTTCCCTCATATTTTCTTATTTTTCTCTCTCTCTTCTCTCTCTCACACCCAAACCCCCCATCCCCTTTCGTCTCCCTCCATCGACACCGTCCCCCCTCCACCCTCCACCCGCCAGCAGCAGCAACTCCACCGCGGTGTCCTCCCCTGTCCAGGTAGGTTTCTCTTTCCTTTCCTTGTTTTTTTCGAAATACACAGATTTATTTTAATTCTTTGTAGTTTGATTTGTAAAAATTAATTGTTCTTAGCTAAATTAAATCTAGGATAATTATTAGTAGCTAAAATAATTAGTTTTACCTACTAATTTGGGGAAAAATGGGTTGAAGAGAAGAAACCCTAAACTTTTAGGGTTTATGATTTTTTCTTGTGAATCGAACTTTTAGGGTATGAATATAACTTTTAGTTTTTAGGTTTTGTTCTTGTAAATTGAACTTGTAGTATATAAATTGCTATAAATTGAACTTTGTAGTATATAAATTGAACTTTTAAGGTATGAATATAACCTTTTAGGATATGAGTTGAACTTTTAGGATATAAATTGCACCTTTAGCATATGTATTGAATCTTTATGATATGAATTGAACCTTGTAGGATATAAATTGAAGCTTTTATGTATGAGTTGAACCTTTAGGATATAAATTGAACCTTGTAGGATATAAATTGAAGCTTTTATGTATGAGTTGAACCTTTAGCATATGCATTGAACCTTTAGGATATGAATTGAACCTTTTAGGGTATGAATTGAACTTTTAGGATATAAATTGAATCTTTAGCATATGTATTGAACCTTTAGGATATAAATTGAACCTTGTAGGATATAAATTGAAGCTTTTATGTATGAGTTGGACCTTTAGGATATAAACTGAACCTTGTAGGATATAAATTGAAGCTTTTATGTATGAGTTGAACCTTTAGCATATGTATTGAACCTTTAGGATATGAATTGAACCTTTTAGGATATGATTTGAAATTTTAGGATATAAATTGAACCTTTAGCATATGTATTGAACCTTTAGGATATGAATTGAACCTTTTAGGATATGAATTGAACCTTTTAGGATATGAGTTGAACTCTTAGTTTATGTTTAACCTCGCAGGATATGAATATAACTTTTAGGATATATGTTTTGGAATTTTATATTGCGGGAAGATTTTGTAAAAGAGGTTCCCGACGTTATTATACATGCAATGGAACTTCCACCAAGAATAACTTAGATACAGTACCTGGTGAAATGTGCCTTTAATTGTTCTTCTCATTAGCGACAATGATGATGAGAAGGCAATGGCATGTGTTTCAAATAGTGATGGTGTAGGTAGGAATTTAATATTTCCTAAGTAGATAAAAGAAGAGCTTATAGAGGAATTATGTACTTCATTTTCCATGAGGAAAAGTAGTTTGATTGAGAGTGACAAGGTTGATGAAGATGGATGGTGTTCCGTTGGTCATAGAAGTTCCAATAAAATGGGGATCATAAGACTCTATGATGACAGAGTTTATAGGAAGTTTTGTACTCAACTTTATTTCGAGTCTGATACGTACAAGCTTAATGTGATATTGATGATATTTCTTTGGATTCAGACAATGATTTGACTGACAAAAGACTGGTTATGACTATTCTGAAGGATATGACATTTTAGCTTTAATTATTTTGAATAGTCATATCCAGTCTTCTATCAATCAAATCATTGTCTGAATCCAAAGAAATATCACCAATATCACATTAAGCTTGTACGTATCAGACTTGGAAGAAAGTTGAGCACAAAACTTCCTATAAACTTTATCATCATAGAGTCTTATGATCCACGTTTTATGGGAACTGCAACGACCAACGAAAAACTTTCCGTCTTCATCAACCTTGTCACTATCAATCAAACTTCTTTTCCTCTTGGAAAGTGAAGTGGAGAATTTCTTTATAACGTCTTTTATCTACTTAGAAAATGTTAAATCCTACCTACACCATCACTATTTTGAAACACATGTTGTTGCCTTCTCATTATCATTGTAGCTAATGAGATCAACAATTGATCAAAGACACACTCTGCCAGGTACTGTATCCAAGTTATTCTCTGTATCAATGAAAGAGACTGATTCAGAAAGGAGGGTCGAGCCTCGACTACATACATGTAAATTTTTTTACTTTTCATTAAGTATTTTGATTTACTTTTATATAAATTTTGGCTAGAACCTTTAGGATATGACTTGAGATTTTAGGATATGACTAGAACCTTTTAGGATATGACATGAATTTTTCTTTATGAATTGGAATTTTAGATTGTTAATTGAATTTTTTTGGATATGAGTTGAATGTTTAGGATATGAATTAAAATTTTGGTTTATGTATTGGAATTTTAGATTGCGAGAGGATTTTGTAAAAGGGTTTGATGGTAATATTAGAAATGCAAAGGAGCTTCCACCAAGAATAACTAAGACACAGTACCTGGGAGAGTGTGCCTTTAATTGTTCTTCTCATTAGCGACAACGATGATGAGAAGGCAAGAACATGTGTTTCAAATAGTTATGGTGTAGGTAGAACATTAACATTTCCTAAGTAGATAAAAGAAGAGGTAATAGAGGAATTCTATACTTCAATTTCCTAGAAGAATAGGAGTTTAATTGGGAACGACAACGGTGATGGTGATGGAATATCTTTCCCTGTTCATGGCAGTTCCGATAAAACGGGGATCATAAGACTCTATGATGACAGAGATCATAGGAAGTTTTGTTCTCAACTTTCTTCCAAGTCCGATAAAGAAAAACGTTTTAGCTTTCATTCTTTTGAGTAGTAGTTCCATACTTTTGTCAGACAAATCATTGTCTGAATCCGAAGAATATATCACCAATATCCCACTAAGCTTGTACGGATCAGACTTGGAAGAAAGTTGAGAACAAAACTTCCTATGATCTCTGTCATCATAGAGTCTTATGATCCCCGTTTTATCGGAACTGCCATGACCGACGGAAGACATTCCATCACCATCACCGTTGTCCCTCCCAATTAAACTTCCTTTCTTCTTGAAAAATAAAGTAGAGAATTCCTCTATAATCTTTCTTTTATCTACTTAGGAAATGTTAAAATTCCTGCCTATACCATCTCTAGTTGAAACACATATCATTGCAGTCTCAGCATCATTGTAGCTAACGAGAACAACAATTGATCAAAAGACATACCCTCTCAGCTACTGTATCCAAGTTATTCTCTGTATCCAAGTTCATCCCGATTAATAGTACCATGAGGATAATCACCAAAGCCGGACAGCTTTACAATGCCAAGGAAGCAAGATGAGCGATTCAATGAAACTCGTATTGTAAACAAGAAGAAAGAGACTGATTCAGAAAGGTGGGTCGAGGGTCGAGCCTAGACTATACATGTAAGCTTTTTTTACTTATCATTAAGTATTTTGATTTATTTTTATATAAATTTTGAAATATTAATTCAATATAAATTTTCTTATAGGTTCGCTTCACAGCTGCTATAGGGGAATTCATACGCAGTCAGCCACCTAACGAATCGGCCGAGGCAATCTAACTTTCGAACAAGGATGCTAAAAGAATACTCCTTGAGTACTTTATATACTTTGAGCTAGACAATAGAACTAGTTTTCAAATGAGCTTGTAATAAATGTCAACTTAGTTTTGTTAGCTTAATGTTATCTAATGTGACGAATGAACTACTTTTATATTTTGTTGCGTTTTAGTGTTGTTGTTGTTGGCATAAAATGCATGTTTAGGATATTTGGTATAAGCTGGCAGGTGGTGTAGTAGTCAAAATAGGCAGTTTATGCCAAAAATATACCAAAAAAGCGACCAACTTTGGTCTCCAGTTGGTCGCTATTCACTTAAAAAAAAATCCAGATTTCTACAAAAAGCGACCAAAAATGGTCGCTATTTCATTAAAAAAATAAAATTTCTGGTGATATAGGGACCAAAGTTGGTCGCTAAAGTTTAAAAAATAAATTAAATTCATGTATTTAGGGACCAAAGTTGGTCGCTAGATTAATAAAATAAATAAATTATTGAATAAAAAAGCGACCAACCTTGGTCTCTAGTGTCCAGATTTTAAAATATGATATTTGGATTAGAGACCAAAGTTGATCGCTTTTTACTGATTAATAATAAATAAATAAATAAAGTATTTGATATTTAGAGACCAACTTTGGTCGCCAAATTTATATTATTAAATTAATAAAGCGACCAAAGTTGGTCTCTATAGTCAATATCCTGAATATTTGGTCCATTTAGCTTAGAGACCAAAGTTGGTCGCTAATTGGCGACCAGCCTTGGTCCCTAAATAAAAGAGACCATCAATATAGCTACCAGGTCCTTTTGGTCTCTTTTTGGTCGCCTTTTATCCCAAAAGCGACCAACATTGGTTGCTTTTTCCGGTCGCTTTTTGGCGGATTTCTAGTAGTGAATCTTACAAATCTCTGGAGGATGAAACGAAAGCATATACAGACTTTAAAGTTTAAAGGCGAATGTGTAATTAAGGAAGAACTAGCATGCTCTAGCAGAGAAAATGACAAAAAAATAAGGTGTGGAAAAAGGAGAAGTTTTTCTGGAAGCCTTTTTCTTGACAGTGGCAGCTCGATGGAGTACGTTACCTAAAACTGAATCGTTATTAGAGGCATTTGGAGACAAATATATTAATTACATTTTTCAATCAACTTCTTTTAATATTTTCATCCTAATTGATAATATATTTAATTTATTTAATAATTCTTGATATATTGTTGAACTTAGGTAAAATTTAATTAATTTTACTTTCGAAAAACATTTTTCCTTTGGGGGTGTAAATGCCTAATTTTTGCCCCATCTTTTTCTTGTACATTATTATATATAAAGGCAGGTAAGGAAAGTCTGAAGGCTAATCCGGCAATTGCTGGCTAGAAGCCGAAAATCGCTTTTGCCAATCAAAGCCACAAAACTAGTAAGGACACGAGTGCTCCAGCAAGCCACCCCAACCCTACCGCCAAAGTTTGACTTTACTAAATAAGCAAGAAAGGCTCTTTCTGTCTTATTAGTCAAGCTGACTGACCTGATTTACCTCTTCTCGTTGGATGACCGGCCCTTTCTTAGACTTGGTGAACTCCTGTCACAATGAATTAAACTCCATTCCATGCCCCACTGCTTGTCAATCACATCAGAAAGTCGTTGGGCCGGCGGAGACCACTTTCGGCAAATAATTATACCACAAAGCCCCAACTACGTACTACTACTTATTGGAGTCTTCTTTGCTAGTAGAATTCGAATGAGGGAAGCAAGATAACAGAGTAGCTTCCGGCCAGAGAGTCCTCTCCCTTCACAAGGTTGGACTGATCCCCGGAGGTGAAGCCAACTTATTACTGATTGAGCATGATGACAGGCGGAAGTACTTTCTTTGCATCCTTCATTTTTGGACAGGAACTGCTGCTGAATCCATGGGGCAGGCAAGAGACAACCTGGCGAACTGAAATATCTTAGTAGCCAAAGAAAAAGAAAGCAAAAGCGATTCCCGTAGTAGCGGCGAGCGAAATGGGAGCAACCTAAACTGTGAAAACGGGGTTGTGGGAGAGCAATACGCCAAAAGATGCGTTAATACAGCCAGAACCACACCTATAATCTAAGTCAATTCATGAGGTTTTTCAAATCCACCTGTGAGATACACACGAAATACATGCAGGATCATCCGTGTATATATAGAAATATATCTTCGATGCTGTCATTTCGAAATGTTCGCTTCAATTGCTGTTTCACCATCAGGTTATAAGATAAGATACAATTCTTGTACTACTTGATTGGATGGTAAGAAATAGCTTTCATAAGAACTGGAAGACTTTTGTATATTTTGCCAATACAACATACTATCCATAAATATTGTACTCCCATAATATAATAAGGTAAGAAAGCGGAAAATTTCAAAAAAGTAAAATGGAAAAAGTGCCCCCTTTTGATTAGCCTGTTTCCAAGAGGGAGAAGGTCTTATGGCAATCTCATGCATACTCAAAATCAGTTATTTGGCCTGATCGAGCAATCATATTCCGGATAAAGAATGAACAAGAGTCCCCGGGCCTATCCTTTCTTTTTTATCAAAAAAGTATGTGGACCCACTAATGATACTCGGGAGAGAACCGACCTACTGGTCTTGATCCCATTCTATACGCACGTAATTTTTTTAGTAACAAGGTAACAAGAAGCGGGCTAGGGGGTTCCCTCGTAAAGACTAAAACCTCGTTACGCCGAAAATAGTAGAGGTGCGACAACGCTTTGGTAGTGAGTGGAAACTTACTTTCTGTCTGGTTAGTAGGAATTTCCTCGATATGGTTTTATTCTGTTTAATGTATCGGAGGTTATGTTATTTTTTTCTCTTTTTTGCTTTTCTTCTCATTCTTCTTTGGCACCTACAGTAGAGATCGGAGGTATTTGGCACTAAATTGGTCCTACTAACTCTTCGAGGCAGAGTGGAAGTGGGGGATTCTCGAACATGGGAATAAGAAGCAATCTCACCTTGCTTTTTTATCATTTTGATAGAGGGGGATGAAGAAAGTGGACAAAATAGACTCGCATTTCTCATCGAACAAATACAGGAAAAGAACCATATTGAAAACGTTCCTAACCTAACCCATTCCTTTGGCAGACGGAGAGTACACAGCCGAACAACCATTGGGGTTTCCAGCTGTGATAGCTGAACTAATCAGATGGGCCACCCCAAACCTAACATTGACATTTTAATCGGAATCTAACAAGTTAAGTCTTATGTCGGTCATATATAATACCAACACATAGGAAAAGGGTTGAAGAAACCAGTCCATGACTTGACATCGGTAGAATGCTACCTCCAATTCCCTGTATGTTCGATAGAGCCAAAGATTCCCCCCACTGATCGGAGTACGCCGATTACCCCCCGATTCATTAGAAATCTTCCAAGATTAGAAACCTTTCTTGGAAGACTCAATTCATTAGATAATCCTAGTACATAATCACTGATAGGATCATTTCTCAAATTAACAAATCATTAATGGGAATTTGAAGCAAGTTGATCCTAGAAGACTAACCTTGTAGCTCACTTAGATCAATCAGTTCAAGCATTGACAAACCTGCCTTCCTTCCATGTTTAGGACGAAGACTCTTTCTACCATTGTCGAACTGCCTTGACGCCTTAACATATGCAACCAACTTGTTATACTCATCAGTAAAACTACCTTCCAGATTCTCCAAAATCAACCTTTTTGCCCTCTTACACTTTGACTCACTCACATTTACATTAAATGTAGCCTTCAAGCTTGCCCTCATTTTTTTAACCTTAATGGTTGGATTTTCTTGTAATCCTCTCTTTAAGTATTCAGCAATGGTCTTGGCATTTACTCTATGATTCTCATATGCAGGTTCACAAGTATGCTCGGAATGTAAAGTCCTAAATTCAGCCCCACCCTCTGAAGTATTCCTAGAGCATACAAAAGGGCAGCCACCTTCACAAATGTACCTAAGCCTACTTGTGTCACTTTTAACTTGCTCTAACCCATAACCATTTGCAAGTGCATACATATTTATAACTTTTCTAGCTTCAGCAATGTCTTTGAATGTCATTGACCTATCCAACTCTTTATAGTCAGTTAATTTATCATTAATGTCTCTCTTCTTTTGTTTAAAAAGTTTCTCTAGTGTATCACAGTCATAGTCAGAAGAAATAGCATTTTTATTATCATCACTACTATCACTTCCATCACAATCAGTGGCAGCTTCAAGTTCTTCAGGTTCATCATGCTCATTGTGATGGATTATATTAGGTACATTAATACTTGGCTCACAATCTTCTACAACAAATATGTTTATAACATAAAAATATTCATTCATAAGGTCCAGTAAAGCCCTAATGCCATAATCACCTTCTATTTCATAATATGAACCAGAAGGACCATTAACTACTAATTGTTGGACTCCTATATACCCCAAGTTAGAAACATATTCATCTAATAAATTATTGAAGGAAAGCAAGTTAGAGTCAAAACCTTTCTTAATGTGCCGAAATGTTTTTGAGTATGCTATGAGTGGCTTCTTGACCCACTCTCCCCCATAGTAAAAGACTAAATCCAGTAGGACCATAGATAGTGAACTGTAGAACACATTAGTACTAAAAAAATTAAGATTGTGAAAAAGGATAAGGACAGTTAACATAAATGGAAAAATGCACAGTTAACATAAAGGGAGAAATGCATAAAAAGCAGAATAAACTGCATGGATAAGGGGACCATACATTGAAGTATTATACGGAATAAAGTGTCCCTTCCCCACCCTTAATATTAATATTCTGATTCACCTCTTTTCTATAAAAAAAAAATAATAATTTGGGACCACAAAATATTATAATCGAAACTCTAAACCATCAAAAGGCTTCCAATACCGGATGAGGCATATGCAAACAAAAAGAATAAAGAAAGTGTTTATTACCGTCAAACTACATGCAAGTGAATACAAAATCAAAACACATACTACCAACTTGAAATTATCGTCAAAGAGAGGAGAAGTGAAAACCATAACCAACAAACAACTATTCATTAAACCATAACTTCAATAAACACAAAATCAGAAAAAATTACAAACCATTTGACAACTACAAACACCTATCAACTTCAAATAATCGAAAAAGAAAAGGGTTTATGAAAACCCTAACTCATAAAAGGGTTTCTGAAAGGGATTCGGAATAGTTTTTCGGAAATATTTCTGGGATAACTCAAGATAAGAGATTAAACAAACAGAAAAATCAATTTTTGGGACAAAAATCTCTTACCTTGCTTGAAATTGCCACTCTTCTCCAAGTATCTTGACCGGTTTTGACTCTCTTTTTTCTTTCAAGTACCAGAAGCTTCGACCAAATGAGTGAATAATGTATTCTCAGACGGGTTTAACATATTTATTTGATGGGTATTCGGTTACGGATTACGGGTCAGGTTGATTCATTAATAGGGTTGGGTTTGAGTGTAATGGTTTAGTGGAATCCTAGTTGGCAGCCTAGTTGGCAGCTTAGTTGGCAGTTGAGTAGGAAAAATTGAATGGGGTCAGCTGCCACTTGGACGGGCGTTAGGGTTAGGGATAATGTTAAAAACTTTAGTAACGGTAAGGTGGACTTTGGCTCTAAAGTGTAACGGGGGATAAACGTGGCCTATATTCAAAAATACAGGAATATTAATGGTCTTTTCCCTTTTTTTTATTGGGTTTACATGGCCTTAAAGTTAAATCATAAAATTGTCGACAAATTTCTTGTCTTAGGCATGAACATTAAGATATGATTTTTATTTTTCTCTCTATAAAATGTTTTGGCCTATACTAGTTACGCTAGTAATAACAATAATAATAAGGTTATAGTAAGGTCCAATGTCAATAAAATATCCATATGTTATTTTACTATATTTAATTTACAAAAAAGTATTTACTTGTGGGATTATATTGGGTGGTGTTTGTTGTTATTTACAAAAGATTATATTCTTTCACAATAAAGATGGATAAGCTGTTGGCCTATTTTTCTTTCAACTAAGTATTGACCCAATCTTTTAAATGCGAGGCTTCGCTGATGAAATTAGTTTTCACAAATAAATTAATTTAAGCTCTAGGCAATTAATAGGGCCCTTTAACCATTTTTTTATTCACGGACTCGCTTGCGTAGCGTGATGTTTAATACTCAATAAATTAATTCAATAATCTCATATCATATCCATTAGTTTAATTAATCTTTAATCTAATCAATTCTTTTGCTAAAACCGCGGATTCGCTTGCGTAGCGCGATAATTAATATTTTAGTAATTTTTTTTAAGTGTAGTAACTTCTTTTTTCTTTCAAAAGTAATAATGTAGTAATAATCTTTGTCATAACTGCGGATTCACTTGCGTAGCGCCGTTATGACTAAATAATAAATTCGTCGATCATGCCTTCGCTTGCGTAGTGTAGTTATGAGTCTTATTCTTCGAAATATTCTTTACTTTTCTAATAATCAAGAGATAAAAGCGGATAGATAAAATATGAAAATAGTATAAATCATAATTTGTCCAAAATTAGTTCAAGCGAAGTTTTAAGTCAATAAAGCGACCGTGCTAGAACCACGAGACTCGGGGAATGCCTCATACCTTCTCCTCAGTCAACATAATTCTTTACCCGAACTTTATTTTTGCGGCCTGATAAAAATAATGTCAACTTTCTTTTGAATAGGGATTCAAATAAAATGTGACTTGGAACACTGAAAACTAATTCCAAGTGGCGACTCTGAACAATAAAATAATTCTTATTTCAAAAATTATCACTTTAATTGGGAAAAATCTTTAACCCACAACAATTCATAAAACACATATTATTCTTTTTGCGGGGGTAGAAAAGGGGTATGACAGCTCTAACGACTCTGCTGGGGAACAACTAGAATTCGAGCTTGTATATGTTGACTTTTATTTGGCTTTATTAATTTTGTATATATTGTGATTTATTTGTCCAATGTGCTCCCTGTTCGATTTTTACCGTTTTGATATTGTTAAACTGTACATATAAACTTTTTTCTCACGCACCCCCTCTAAGTCATTTTAAAATTAAAATTAGGCATTTGCTTGACATAGCCCGCTTTCTTTAAGATAGCCGAGGTGCTTGTCACCCGGTGAAGGATTCTAATCACACAAAGTTTAGGCGGGGAGCACCACCAGTTAAGTCGGAATGCAATGCTTCCGGTACACGGACCCTCCTCGGCTCGAGTTGTCCGCTCGAGTAAGCCAGTCTAGATACCTTCTCCACCAGGATTTAAACCTAGAAGAATAAACCTCATGCTGGATATCCCTAGTAGGTTCGCTTTGTGTGCATAACGTGCATTTGATTTAGTGAAACTCGACAAGGGGATCGGGTCCGTATAAGACTGGTATCCTCTTTGAGACCATCATGTTTACTTATGTGCTACTTGATACATCATTTGGAACGCTTACTTGCATTGTCGACCGGCTTTAGAAAATTAGTGTAGAAGAATTATTGGGGAAAAAAAAGAAAGAAAGAAAGAAAAAGGAATCATTCTTCTAGTTTAGTTCAAATAAACCTTTGTTTTTATATTAAAAAAAAGATTTTGTAATAGTCTGGCATGAGGTGTAAATATTAATTTTTATTAAAACAAAAAGAGAAAAGTACCTAGTTTTACCGAACTACGCAGGATTTGATTTTCACCGGATGTGAGATAAGTAGGCAACCTTTATCGAGTCCAGCTCCGAATTTTCGAAAATCCAAAAATATTTTCCTTTAATCTTTGATATATCAAATCCAGATTAAAAAAAAAGAGTTTGAATTCAAAAATATTTCGTTCTTCTTCAGAAATTTTTCTTTTGTAAACTAAAAAGAAAACTCAGAATCTAAAAATATTTTTGAAAATTCAAAGGCATAAGTTAAAAATATAAAAAATATTTTCTTTCTTTTTATAAGTCTTTCTTTCAAGGATTCCAAAAAATCGAAATCCGAAAAAAAAATATTTTCTTTCTTCTTTAGAAGTCTTTCTTTCAATAATTTCCCAAAAAAAAATTCTAAATATATTTTCCTTTAAATCTATTTTTGTGATGACCCGACCCGTCGTCACGAGAGTTACCGTCCCGTTTCCCACTTATTGTGTTGTTTCATATCCTATATCAGTATTAGAGTCTATCGGGTGAATTTGGACTGATTCTGGTTGAAAATAAGGCATATAGCCTCTTAGAAGGGAGTTTGTTTCAGAAAAGTCAACCTGAAGTTGACTATGTGGTTAGAGGGCTCGGATGTGAATTTCGGTGGTTCGGTTAGCTTCGGGAGGTGATTTTTGACTTAGGGGAGCGATCGGAATTGAATTTGGAGGTCCGGTGTAGAAATAGGCTTGAATTGGCGAAGTTGGAATTTTGGCGGAATCCGGTTGATAGGTGAGGTTTTGATCCGGGAGTCGGAATGGAATTTCGGGAGTTGCAGTAGCTTCGTTAGGTGATTTTTGATATGTCTGTAAATTTTCAGGTCATTCGGACGTCGTTTGGTCGGGTTTTTGATCGAATGTGCAATTCGAAAGTTTTAAGAAAATTTAGACTTTAATTTGTTGATAAATGAGGATTTTGATGTTAACGATAGCGTTTTTATTATTCGAGCAAGTTTGAATAAGGTATTAGGTCATGTCCGTGCTTTTGGTTGAGGTCTCGAGGGCCTCGGGGTGATTTCGGATGCCCAACGGGGATTTTTGAGTTGAAAGTTGCAACAGAAATTGCAGAGCAGCGATTCCTCTCTGCAATCTCGTGGGCTTGTCTGCGATCGCGTAGGTCTGGCTGGTCGTTCAGTGCGATCGC
>MU667098.1:11204-29743 GCA_026770625.1 Nicotiana glauca | reverse complement strand
GAAATTTACTAATCATTTCGAGAAAGTGTTTAACTCAAGACTGATATCATGAAAACATGCTAAGCATCATGGAAATAGTGATAATAATCCCTAAAGGATCCAAATAATCGGTACGCAGCCCAAATATACTCATAACAATCCAAGTAGGATGTTTACTAATCAGTCTATAGTCCAAAGCACAGCTCGGACACCACTAGGGTCGGACTAAGCCACAAACCCCAATCACAAAGGACCCTGCACTCGTCATGGAGTGCGTGACTCACCTCAATATAGCGTCACAGTATGATAAATCGGGGTTTCAAACCCTCAGGTCATCATCTACATCTATTACTCACCTCAAGCCGGCCACAAGACTAGTCCGCTATGCCTTTTCCTCTCGAATCCACCTCCTCGCGCGTCGAATCTGTTCAAAATCACAACGAATACATTACAATAGGCCAAAGAAACATGACCCAATCGAAAAGACTCGAAAAACACCAAAAATCACGAAGTTGGCAAAACCCGAGCCCTGGGCCCACTTCTCAAAAAATTATAAATTTACATCACTGGATTCCTCGTCTCGCCACGAGACTATACATATCAAATTTACTAAAATCGGAGTTAAATTTCCCTTTCAAAACCCGATTTTTTAACCCCTCTAATTCCTCGAATTTCAGTGATTACTCCATGTTTTTACACCATAATAACATATTCCGAGTCTAATAAATCATACCTGATGAAACCCCTTCGAATTCTCTTCAAAATCGCCCAAGAATCGCCTAGGTCCGAAGTCCAAAATGTTTTCTTCTCTTTCAAAAATCGTGAAACACTGTTCACTAAAACCCCTGTCAGGTTTCGCTTCTGCGGTCCCGCTACCGCTTATGCGGGACCGCTTCTGCGGCCAAATGACTGCTTATGCGGTTTTCACTTAAGATGCCAGGCTTCGCTTATGCGACTCAATATCCACTTATGCGGCTCCTTATCGACCGCTTCTGCGGTATAATATCGGCTTATGCAAACCCGCTGAAGCGACCCCCGTCCGGTTATGCGGAAATACCTTGGCCCACGCCTGCCCGCTTCTGCGACCTCCCCGCCGCATCTGTCGAACCGCTTCTGCGGCTCCTTTTCCGCAGATGCGGAAATACCAGAAGACAGAAAGATTAGACATGCAAGAATGCTTTAAACTTCCCGTTTAACCACCCAAAATCACACCGAGGCCCCCGGGACCTAAACCAAGGGCACCAACACATTCTACAACCTTATTCAAACTTGTTCCAATCCTCAAAACACGTCAAACAACGCTAAAACCATTAAATCACATCAAATTCAAGCCTAAGTTTCTTCAAAACTTCCGAAATACGCATTCGATCAAAAACCCGACCAAACGACGTCCGAATGACCTAAAAATTTGCAGACATATCCAAAATCACCTAAAGAAGCTACTGAAACTCTCAGAATTCCATTCCAACCCTCGGATCAAAATCTCACCTATCCATCGGAAATCGCCAAAATTCAAACTTCGCTAATTCAAGCCTAATTCTACACCGAGCCTCCAAAATCAATTCCGATCGCACTCCTAAGTCACAAATCATCCCCCGAAGCTAACCAAATTACCGGAATTCACATCCGAGCCCTCTAACTATATAGTCAACTTCCGGTTAAATTTTCCAAAACAAGCTTCCTTCTAAGAGGCTAAGTGCCTCATTTCCAACTAAAACCAATTCAATTCTATCCGATCCATTCAAATACTGATATTGAAACATAGAGCAACATAATATGGGGGAAATGGGGCGGTAACTCACGTGACGATGAGCCGAGTCATCTTAGTTACTGTAGCTGACCCTATGCGATCGCATCCTTGCTACTGCGATCGCACAGCACAAATTTTCCATCCTCCCAAATGCCCTATGCGATCGCAACTTATCTTTTGCTATCGCAGTGTCCCACAACACTGTGCGATCGAAACACTCTCATGCAATCTCATAGCACAACCAAAGAGCTGCTATAATTTCTTCTATGCGATCGCAGCCCTTGCTATGCGATCACATAGAGCAAAATTGCTCTGCACTGACTACTGCATTTCTGCAGCATTTTCCAACTTCGAAAATTCCCGTTAGCCATCCAAAATCACCCCGAGGCCCCTGGGACCTCAACCAAAAGCATCTACATGTCTTAAAACATCATCCAAACTTGTTCCAATCATCAAAACACATAAAATAACACTAAAATCATCAATTCTCATCGGATTCAAGCCTAAGTTCTTTAAAAAAAACTTCCGAAATACGCATTCGATCAAAAACTCAACCGAACGATGTCCGAATGACCTAAAATTTTGTACACACATCACAAATCACATAACGAATCTACTGCAACTCTTGGAATTCCATTACGACCCTCGGATCCAAATCTCACCTATTAACCGAAAATCGCCAAAATGCTAACTTTGCCAATTCAAGCATAATTCTACACCAAACCTCCAAAATAAATTCTGATCATACTCCTAAGTCACAAATCATCCCCCGAAGCTAACCGAATTATCGAAAATCACATATGAGCCCTATAACTCATAAGTCAACCTCCAGTTGACTTTATCCAAACCAAGTCTTCCTTAAAGAGACTAAGTGTCTCATTTTCTACCAAAACCAATTCAAATCAACTCTAACACACCAAATACCGATCACAAAACATGAAGAAGCATAAAATAAGTAAAAGGGAGCAGTTCTCATGAGACAATGGCTCGGTTCATCATATCGGGATTGCTATCTTTGCCATAAAATAAGATCACATTGGTAGTCCCTTTTAGATAACACAATATGTGTTTGATTTCACTACAATATCTCTTGTAGGAGCAGATCTATATCTTGCCAATACATTAACTAAAAGTTATGTCACGCCTTGTAGTATTAGCAAGATACATTAGTGCATCAATTGCATTAAGATATGGTACTTCAGGACCAAAAAGTTCTTCATTATTTTCATAATGTAGGAATGGATCTTTATTTATATCGAGTGATCACACAACCATCGGGGTACTCAATGGATGTACTTTATCCATATAGAATCGCTTTAAAAAAAATTCAGTGTATGTTGATTGATGGACAAAAACATTTATCTTTGATAAACTCAATTTGTAGACCAAGATGAAATTTTTTCTTTCTAAGATCTTTCATTTCAAATTCTTTCTTTAAATAGTCTACTTCTTTAGGAAGCTCCCCGGGAGTTCTACTGATATTTGAGTCATCAACATACATGGAGATTATAACAAATTCAAATCCAAATCCTTTTATAATGATACAAGGACAAATTGAATTATTCTTGTACCCTTCTTTCAATAGGTACTCACACAGGCGATTATACCACATGCGCACTGATTGTTTCAATCAGTTTAAGGATTTTTAAAGCTTTATTTAATAAATTTCTTGGAAACATTAATATGATTCAGAACAATTTTAATCCTTCAATGATTTTCATAATACGCATATAAAGTTTTCATATATTGCCAAAACAAAACCTGAAATGACTATATCCACCATGAGAGAACATGTCTCCATATAATCAGTGCGAGGGTATTTACTAATTTTCTTGTGCCACAAGTCATCTTTATGTCTATCGACTTCAATTTTTCGCACAAGAACACATTTATACCTTAATTGGCTTTATACTTTCAGGTGTTGAACTATCCGTCCAACATCATATTTTTCAAGTGAAGTCAATTTACATTACGTATTTTTCATTTGGCCAATCATTTATCTATTCAAATTTCATGACAGATTTGAGCTTAAAATCCTCATCAATATTAATAATATTGAGCGCTACGTTATATCAACAATATCGTCAATGATCATTTTTCATCGGTTCCATCATCAATCAGTAAAGACATAACTTATCGAGATCTCATTATTTTCAGGTACCTGAGCCTCTTCCATGAGGTATTATAAAGTGTTATGTCATGGTGCTCTTATAAAGCACTTGCCTCCTTATTATGACCATCTTGAACATTTGCCCCTCTCCTTCTTCAAGGAGTTTAATCGTTGGAACTGATTGGTCTTTTATGCTTCATGCGTGTGATAGACTATGTCCCTCATGGACTTTATTCTATTTGGAGTATTAGAAGTTGAAATATGACATTTAGCTTTGGGTCAGCAAATGCGTCTGGCAATAATTTATGCATTAATTATCACTTGAAATTAAAGTTCATATTTTCTTGTACGATGATCTATATGTATTCATAATAATTCATTTCACATATCACTTTCTCAACTGTCCATTTTCTCCCCCTAATGTTGGGATTACCAAAATATTTCCCAACCTTCTTTGGGAACTCATCTCTATACATTGTGGTGGCATAATTAAATTATATAGCACATCCATATTTGTATATAGAAATTATTTGGTTCCTGACCGTGAACCGATTGTGATAGGGAGAAATTTTCATAACTTGGCTAGATGCGTACTAGTGCTACAGTATATTAAATAATACGTCTCATACCTAATTTTATTTTTGGGAGTTTTGTTCTCATAACCAATGATTTAGCTATAATTGGAGGCGTACAATTTCTGTTAAACCAACTTGGATTAAAACTAGTGTTATCAAGATAAATTATCATAATTTATATTCTGGGATTGTGCTCTTATAATTTGAGCAAGCAATATTGCAAAAGCCAAACTGCAAGTTGATAACAAATGCAGATGTGACCATAGAGTAGATGCATCTATTAAAATCATTTAATAGCAAACGGTCTATATTTATCACCTTTTATTCGTTCCAGAAATCAAGGGATTCAATCCCAACCTTAACTGGTATATCATAAAAATAAGCAGCACAAGAGAATTCTTGAAGAATCGTTTATTCTTAGAGATATGCCAATGTAATTCTAAATTAATTTTTTGCATCATAATTGAATCGGGATGGTCAACCGGTCATGCCAACTAATATTTATTTTAGTAAACCTCTGGTTTACTTGTGGCATATGATTCCAACATCACACTTATATTTGTGTAGTACAAATAGAAAGAAGATCGGGTAACCTTTCATATTTACCCGGTATAATTATAGAAATATGAAGATATTCAATCTTCCTTTCATTTATAATCTAAATATGCCAACCACTTTGATTTATACATTTGAAACTCAAAAAGTTTCTTTTTTAGACTTCACAATATCAATGTCATGAATAATTTTATTCATCCGGATAGTAACACATAAATATGCATAAGACAACTTATATAACATATTCTTGCTTACCATGACATGCATCATATCAACAATTAACTGCTACTATGATTTTCACATTTAGAACTTCAAAAATTTCAATCCATTCATGTGATATAAAAGATATAATATTAATATGTGCTTATGCATTACATGTGTAGTATGAAGTTGTGTGCATATGTGATATTAAAGGAATGACAAGTATAAGATAATCATACCTTCTTACGTTTCATTACTTACTATATGTAGTTTTCTCATTACGTCTAACCATGAGAGGATATGTATGACTTCTAATTGCAAATTTTTTGGATGTAGGAAAATTTTTGTAGATATATATACAATTGGTTAGAGACTCGTGCTAATAACATATTATAAAATAAAAGCAATTTAGTAAAATATGAACAAGAAATATAGATAGAGAGAAGGAAGAGATTTTCTTCTTCAGTGTGTATTTTCCTATCAATTACAAGGCTTTTATATAGGCATAAAAAGTGAAGAAAATATGTCATGGAATATGTCATTGAACATACAAAATATGTCATTGAATATGCCATTAAAATTTTGAGATGAAGATCATGGAAGAAGAGTAGACATCCACCATAATTTACAAGGCCTTTATATAGGCATAAAAAGTGAAGAAAATATGTCATTGAACATACAAAATATGTCATTGAATATGTCATTAAGATTTTAAGATGAAAATTATGGAAGAAGAATAGACATCCACCATAATTTGGTATTTATCATAACATCCCAAATTTTGTCCCAACTGAATCGCTTTTTTCCACAAATATTATAGCCCAAAAAGGGCTTCCATGCCCACACCACATTACTGAAGACAACCATTATAGGCTGATTTTCAACTTATTTACTTAATCACATGATGGAAACACAAATATCAATAGGAAGAGCCACTAAACGGTGTCATGGAATGAAGCAGGCCACAATTCTCACGGTGCCCGCCCGCACGTCCGTCACTTGGCATGTGCGTCATAACACGTAGTTGGAGGTTTTGAACCCTCAGAACCAAGTTTGAAAGCGTTACTTACCTCAAACCAAGCTAAATCCTACTCCGCTATGTCCTTGCCTCTTGAACTGTCCTCCAAATTCCTCGAATCTAGCCACAAACAATTTGATACAATCAACACGAGCTAAAGGAATCAATCCCATAAGAAAATGCTAAGCTTTAGGTCAAAAGTCAAAAAGTCAACTCAAAAGTTGGGCTCCTGGCATGGTCTCAAAATCTGATAAAATTTGCAAAATCCCAAAACCCATTCAATTGTAAGACTAACCATACCAATTTCACTCAAATCCAACCTCGAATAGGCTTTCAATTCCAAAAAATTCATTCTATGAAACTCCACCAATTTTTTCCAAATTCCATCCCAAATCACGAATAGAATGATGAATTCAATGATATATTCATGAATATTATCCAAAACCGAGTTAGAATTACTTACCCCAATGATTTCCTTGAAAAATACTCAAAAATTCTCCTCAACCCGAGCTCCCAAAGTCCAAGATGTGAAAAAACCCTAAACCTCGCTTATATAGTGCCCTCTGAACTTCCATTCCGGGACCGCGTATTTCTCACCGTGGCCGCACATGCCTCACCACAGTCCACATAATTCCACCACGGCCGCGAGCCCTGAGCCTTACCCTCCGCTATCCTTATAAAATCCACCGTGGTCGCATACCTAACCCCTTTCCTTTCTGCAGTCTGTGGACTTCCCACTGCAGCCGCATTTATTCTACCTCGGTCTGCAAAATCCACCTGCGGCCGCACCTCCAAGATCCGAGACCTGCAACATTCCAACACTAGATGTCAGATATTTCCAACTTCCAAATCCAAATAGTGATTCAATAACCACCCGAAACTCGCCTGAGGCCCTCGGGACCTCGACCAAACATACCAACACATCCTATAACATTATTCGAACTTATTTGGACCTTCGAATCCCTGATAACAACATCAAAACACCAAACAACACTGGGATTCAAGCCTAAGAAAATCTATATTTCCAAATTTCACAAATGATGCCGGAACCTACCAAACTACCTCCGAATGACCTAAAATTTGCACACAAGAGACAAATGATACTACGAACCTACTCCAACTTCCGAAATTCTATTCCGACTCCGATATAAAATTTTTCAGTGCCGATCAAAATTCTCAAATTTTTCACTTTCGCCAATTCAAGCCTTATTCTACTACGGACCTCCAAATCATATTCCGAATGCGCTCTTAAGTCCAAAATCACCTAACAGAGCTAACAGAACCATCAAAAATTAAATCTGAGGTTTTTTACTCATAAGCCAACATCCGATCAACTTTCCCAACTTAAGTCTTCTCAAAAGAGACTAAGTATCTCGATTCTCCCAAAAACCACTCCGAACCCCAACCAACTAACGCAATACAATCAAATATAGTTGAAGAATACAAAATAAAGCAGAAAATGGAAGAACGAGGCTATAACTTCGAGATGACCGGCTGGATTGTTACATCCTCCTTATACCTTAATGACATAAAACATTTCACTGCCCACATCAAAGATTGAAATAGGACTACTTTTGAGAATATTTTTCACACAAAAAGAACCTATTAGCAAGACTAGAAGGACCTCAAAATATGAATATTCCTAATAAGTCTCCATACCACTAATACCTAGAAGATAGCCCTCATGACCAATATAATTTACTACTAAAACAAGAAAAAGATTTTTGGAAGTTAAAATCTAGAGTACAATGGATTAATGAAGGGGACATAAATACAAAGTTTTTCCACACTTCTACTATTCAAAGAAGAAGACGCAACAGAATACTAGGATTAAATGACTTTGTAGGTAACTGGACTTACGATTACAAAAAAATTAATTCTATTATTCTAAATCACTACAACACTATCTATTGATCTAAGCTTAGGTCCAATAAAAATGCTTCTCAAGAACGATTTGAATCTGTACTATTCGAGGATGATAGAAGAATATTATCAAAACCCATTTTAGAGGATGAAATCCATAGAGCCATAAAGTAATTCAACCCTCTCAAGGTACCCGGGCCAGATGGACTCCATCCAATCCTCTTTTAAAAGCACTGGAATGTAACCAAATGCGCCGTAATTCAAATTTTCAAGGATTCACCCATTCCTCAAACATCTCATAAGTATCAATCAATGCAGTTTCCTCCCAGGTCGAAGGGTTGTTGATAATGCAATCATAGTGCAAGAAGTAATCCACTCCTTTAATCGCATGATAGGACATACGGGAAACATGATGCTTAAACTAGACCTAGAAAAAGCATTTAATAGACTTAAATGGTCCTTCATACGCAAATCACTTTACAACCTAGGATTTCTCTCTACAATAATCAAGCTTATTATGAATTGCATTTCCACTTCCTCCATCCAAATTATGATAAATGAAAAAGCTACTAACTTCTTTGGACCATCTCGAGGCATTTGTCAAGGAGACCCACTATCTTGATACATCTTCATCATTTATATGCAATCACTATCCCACCATATTGACCAAGTAACGACCAATGGCGACTGGATACCAGTCAAAATCAATAGATCGAGGCCACTAGTCTCACACCTGTTTTTTGCGGATGACATGATACTATTCGCGTGTGCTGGTGTACAATGCCATCACTATTATTAATATATTCTACTCTTTCCACCATCAATCAGGGGGAAAAAATTAATTTCTCTAAATCAAAAAAAATTCTCCAAAAATGTACCACTCAAGACTCAAGATTGCCTTACCAGTGCCCTAAAGATCTGCAAGGCCACCAACTTTGGTAAATACCTGATTTTCTACCTAACAAACAACTCTCCCAAAGGCAAAGACTATCAATACACATTTGACAAAATGAACAACAAGCTTTCACGCTGGAAAGCAAAAACTCTAAACATAGCAGGTAAAATCACCTTCATCCATTCAATGCTACCCACCATACCAAATTATTCCATGCAAAACAACCTACTGCCAACCTCTACTAGGAATCACATAGACCGTATCCAGCAACAAAAATTTTGGCGTTCAACTCCAGAAAAAAGGAAAGTCCACATTGTCAATTGTAGACTATAACCACTCCAAAAGTGCTCGAAGCAATAGCGCTTCACAAAATCAGTGAGAAGAATAATGCAATGCTAGTAGGATTACTATGGCAATTCCAGTGGAATAATCAATTACAATGGGTAAAAATTCAACAGGCAAAATATGTCCAACATCGGCGAGCAGACACACCCGCGGCTAAACCTGCTGATTTATAAATATGGAAAAACATGACCAAATGTCACGACCCAAAATCTAACCTTGGTCGTGATGGCGCCTACTGTGTTACAAGGCAAGCCTATTCCCAAAACATTACTACTAAACCAATTGTAAGAATTTAATAAAATATTTTCAACAATTTAATTCCTGATAAACTAAACCAACTCTATATATAAATAATATAAAATATGAAAACGGGTCCCAAATATTGGGGTGTCACTAAGTCATGAGCGTCTAACACTATGAACTAAGATATATAAATTGTCAAATTGTCCAAAGAAGAAACGACAAAAGAAGTAACAAGGTCCTGCGGACACTAGCAACTAACTTGCAATCTCTACAGAGAGTCGACCTAAACTCAATGATCGCCGCACTCTAACTCACCTAGATCTGCACATAAAGTACAGGGTGTAGTATGAGTACAACCACCTCAGTAGTAACAGAAATAACTAAGGAACTGAGTAGTAGTGACGAGCTAAGAAAAAATGTCCAATTATTTATTTTTCATAATTTAAAATAAATAGGTAAAATTCGATAAAAGCAACAAATACCACAAACAAGTTAACAGGTAAATGCAACAACAACAAAGTAATGCAACCTCATAGCAATATCACTCCATCACTCAGCATTCACACTCAACACTCAATACTCAATACCCAATACTCAACACTCAATACACTCAACACTCTGCACTCACTGGGGGTGTGTACAGACTCCGGAGGGGCTCCCAAATCCCAAGCACTAAGCACGGATAACTCACGTGCAATCATATCAATACCTGGATCCGTACTGCCAACTCACGTGCTATGCAAACAACTCACGCGCTATGGTATAAATACCTGGACCCGCAAGGTCAATTCACGTGCTACGCAGATAACTCACACGCTATGGTATTAATATCCTCACAACCAGGCCACCTTATCAATACCTGGATCCGCATGGTCAACTCACGTGCTAAGAAGACAACTCACGCGCTATGGTATAAATACCTAAAACCCGCACGGTCAAGTCACGTGCTATGCGGATAACTCATGTGCTATGGTATTAATATCCTCATAAATAGGCCCTCGGTCTCATTCAATCATGTACCTCACTAGCCTCACCATTTTCAACAAATAAGGGAACACAACACACATCAAGTATCACAACATATTAACAAATAATAGAGACTGAGGTAAACATGTACAATAATTTCTATGACTGAGTACAAATAAGGTGAGCATGAATAAAGCCTTAGCGTGATCTCTAACATGAAGGCAAACAAGTTCATCAACAAGTAAATACATAACCACAGATAATAGCCATTAGGCCTCACAGCCTCACGGGATGGACCAAGTCTCATTCCCTCGCAGTGCACACCCATATGCCTATCACCTAGCATGGGTATCACCACCAAACAATCACATGATATCAATTTCTCCAGGTTTATACCCTCAAAGTCAGAGTTAAAACTATTACTTACCTCAACCGCGTAAAATCCTACTTCGGGATGCCCTCGTCTCTGGACTCGATCTCCAAAAGCTTCCTATATATCCATAATCAGAATACTACTATCAACATAGTATAAAGAATCGAATTCCACAATAAAAACTATAAAAATACGCCAAAAATCTGAAACCGGCCAAAACTTGACCCTCGGGCCCACATCTCAGAACCAGTCAACAATGGCCGAATCAAAACCCTCGTCCTCTCCCAAGTCTAACCATATAAAATTTATCAAAATCGGACTCCGTTTAGTCCCTAAAATCCCTACGTAAAACTCTCCAAAACCTAAACCCTAGCTCCCTCAATTTTCACTTTGAAATCATCAATCAAATCCCAAAAAAACGAAGATAGATTCATGAAATATAATCAAAACCAAGTAGAGAAAACTTACCCCAATTCATATGGTGAATATCGACTCAAAAATCTCCCAAATTCGAGCTCTCCAACTCAAAATATGATCGAATGAGCAAACCCTAGTTTTATATATTATTTTACCATTTATTATGCCTCGTTTCTCATGCCAAAAAATCTCGAAACTCATATTTTATTTCTCCAATAGATTCCTTGTGAAATTCTAGTCAAGTTAGGATTTTGAATCACTCAATTTGACCTTATAACGAATGAGATATGTAGGTTTTAATATTTGCAAATAGTGCAGATTTTTAAAACTGCTGCTAGTGGCAATTTCGTAATTACTCTGAAAAAAATCTGGCAACCTAATTTTTAGTATAATGGCCATAAAATCTTCATACGATGTCCAAATTCGATGATTCTTTTTTTAACGGATCCGTAATTATGATACGGATCTAATGCTTCAATCAAAAACGAAACCAGAGCTCATTTGTTCATTATGATATCATTTATGTTTGAAGAAACGGCGTCGCAACATATGAAAAATGAGCGCAACACAAACCTCTCTGAAACTCGCCGAGACCCTCGAGACCTTAATCAATAATTTCAATAAGTCATATATCACTACCCGAACTTAATCGAACCTCTGGAACACAAAAAATAATACCAAATCAACCTCGAATTCAAACCTAAGAACTTTTAACTTCCAACATTGGCCAATTCAAGCCTAATTCTACCACGGACCTCCAAATTATATTCCGGACACACTCCTAAGTCTAAAATGACCAAACGAAGCTACTCGAATAAAAAAAATCCAAATCCAAATTTGTTTACTCATAAGTCAACTTCCGATTGACTTTTTCTAACTTAGCTTTCTTACTAAAAGGCTAAGTATTCATTTCACTCGAAAACTACTTTGAACCTAAA
This sequence comes from Nicotiana glauca, assembly GCA_026770625.1. NCBI lineage: Eukaryota > Viridiplantae > Streptophyta > Magnoliopsida > Solanales > Solanaceae > Nicotiana > Nicotiana glauca. Next base: position 17,515 of record MU667098.1, on the reverse strand, counting down.
CCTACCAACTCGATATAACTCAACACAGCTGAAAATACATAAAGAAGCATAGATAGGGTAAATAGGGCTATAACTCTCAAAATGACAGGCCGGATCGTTACATCCTCCCCCTCTTAAACAAACGTTCGTCCTCGAACGAGTCTAGAAACATACCTGGAGTCTTAAATAGGTGAAACCTTCACTAATACCTTCTCGTCACATTCAAATCATATGGACTGATCTCGCGGTCACATCATACTCATCACGTAGCCATCTAGCCACCATTTCCACTAATAGGGATATTACCGGACATATAAGTCCACAATCATGTGCTCACACAATCAACATCTCAGTGCCCTATCTATAGTCAAAACACGACCTCAAGTTTTCCAGACTGGCCCAACATCAACACACATAAATTATATCTTGCACCTCATATAGGGAACCACAATCCGTCGATGCACAAGTATACCAAGTGATCATGTGCGCATATGAATGCGTGGAATGAATTCAAAGAGTTACACTTCAAGATAAAACAATACCGCACGATAAGAATTCAAGAAGGTGAAGTTTTCCTAAAGGTTCTGCAGCCTCTCGAAGATAAGTACAGACATTTCCATACCGATCCACAAGACTCTACTAAACCCGCTCATGAATCGTGAGACCTATGTAACCTAGGCTCTGATATCAACTTGTCACGACCCAAAATCCAACCTTTGTCGTGATGGCGCCTATCGTGTTACAAGGCAAGCCTATTCCCAAAACATTATTACTAAACCAATAGTAAGAATTTAATAAAATATTTTCAACAATTTAATTCCTGATAAACTAAACCAACTCTATATATAAATAATATAAAATACGAAAACAGTCCCAAACATTGGGGTATCACTAAGTCATGAGCGTCTAACACTATGAACTAAGATATATAAATTGTCTAAATGTCCAAAGAAGAAACGACAAAAGGAGTAACAAGGTCCTGCGAACACTAGCAACTACCTTGCAATCTCTACAGATAGTCGGCCTGCTCTAACTCACCTGGATCTGCACGTAAAATGCAGGGTGTAGTATGAGTACAACCACCTCAGTAGTAACAGAAATAACTAAGGAACTGAGTAGTAGTGACGAGCTAAGAAAAATTGTCCAATTATTTATTTTTCATAATTTACAATAAACATGAATAAAAAGGTAAAATTCCATAAAAGCAACAAATACCACAAACAAATTAACAGGTAAATGCAACAACAACAAAGTAAATGCAACCTCACAACAATGTCACTCCATCACTCAGCATTTGCACTCAACACTCAATACTCAATACCCAATACTCAATACTCAATACACTCAACACTCTACGCTCACTGGAGGTGTGTACAGACTCCAGAGGGGCTCCCAAAACCCAAGCGCTAAGCACAGACAACTCACGTGCAATCATATCAATACCTGGATCCGCACGTCCAACTCACGTGCTATGCGAACAACTCACGCGCTATGGTATAAATACCTGGACCCGCAAGGTCAACTCACGTGCTACGCAGATAACTCACAAGATATGGTATTAATATCCTCACAACTAGGCCACCTTACCAATACCTGGATCCGCACGGTCAACTCACGTGCTAAGAAAACAACTCACGCGCTATGGTATAAATACCTAAAACCCGCACGGTCAAGTCACATGCTATGGTATTAATATCCTCATAAATAGGCCCTCAGTCTCATTCAATCATGTACCTCACTAGCCTCATCATTTTCAATAAATAAGGGAACACAACACACATCAAGTATCACAACATATTAGCAAATAATAGAGACTGAGGTAAACATGTACAATAATTTCTATGACTGAGTACAAATAAGGTGAGCATGAATAAAGCCTAAGCATGATCTCTAACATGAAGGCAAACAAGTTCATCAACAAGTAAACACATAACCGCAGATAATAGCCATTAGGCCTCACAGCTTCATGGGATGGACCAAGTGTCAATCCCTCGCAGTTCACACCCACACACCCGTCACCTAGCGTGGGTATCACCACCAAACAATCACATGATATCAATTTCTCCGCGTTTATACCCTCAAAGCCAGAGTTAAAACTGTTACTTACCTCAACGGCGTAAAATCCTACTTCGGGATGCCCTCGTCTCTGGACTCGATCTCTAAAAACTTACATTCTATACATAATCAGAATAGTACTATCAACACAGTCTAAATAATCGAATTCCACAATAAAAACTACAAAAATAGGCCAAAAATCCAAAACTGGCCAAAAACCGACAACCAGTCAACAATGGCAGAATCAAAATCCTCGTCCTCTCCCGAGTCTAACCATATAAAATTTATCAAAATCAGACTCCGTTTGGTCCCTCAAATCCCTACGTAAAACTCTCCAAAACCCAAACCTTAACTGCCTCAATTTTCACTTTGAAATCATCAATCAAATCCCAAAAAAAAAGAAGATAGATTCATGAAATATAATCCAAACCGAGTAGAAAAAACTTACCCCAATTCATATGGAGAATATCGACTCAAAAATCTCCCAAATTCGAGCTCCCCAACTCAAAATATGATCGAATGAGCAAATCCTAGTTTTATATATTATTTTACCAGCTATTCTGCCTCGTTTCTCATGCCAAAAAATCTTGAAACTTGTATTTTACTCCTCTAATAGATTCCTTGTGAAATTCTAGTCTAGTTAGGCTTTTGAATAACTCAATTTGACCTTATAATGAATGAGATATGTAGGTTTTAATATTTGCAAATAATGCAGTTTTTTAAATACGCTGCTATTGGCAATTTCGTAATTACTCTGAAAAAAAATCTGGCAACCTAATTTTTAATAAAATGGCCATAAAATCCTCATACGATATCCAAATTCGATGATTCTTTTTTTTTATGGGTCCATAATTACGATACAGATATAATGCTTCAATCAAAAACGAAACCAGAGCTCATTTGCTCATTATGATATTATTTATGCTTGAAGAAACGGCATCGCAACATAAGAAAAATGAGCGTAACACAAACCTCTCTGAAACTTGCTGAGTCCCTCGAGACCTCAATCAATAATTCCAATAAGTCATATATCACTACTCGAACTTAATCGAACGTCTGGAACACCAAAAATAATACCAAATCAACCTCGAATTCAATCCTAAGAACTTCTAACTTCATACTTTCGCCAATTCAAGCCTAGTTCTACCGCGGACATCCAAATTATATTCCGGACACACTCCTAAATCTAACCAAACGAAGCTAATCGAATAAAAAAATACAAATCCGAATTTGTTTACTCATAAGTCAACTTCCGATTGACTTTTTCTAACTTAGCTTTCTAACTAAGAGACTAAGTGTTCATTTCACTCCAAAACTACTTTGAACCTAAACCTACCAACTCGATATAACTCAACACAACTGAACAATATATAAAGAAATATAGATAGAAAAAACAGGGCTATAACTCTCAAAACGATAGGTCGGATCGTTACACCAAAGCAAATTCTATTTTCCGTTCAGGGATTTCCTGGAACATATGAGATGGGGGAAAAACTTTGGTATGACAACTGCATTCCTAATAATAACTGTTTATGTTACTCAATACATGGGCCTCTACGTATATATAGAGGAACAACAAATAGTATCTGTAATCCTTATAAATCATTCATGGTATTTTGATAGATTATTATTAACCCTACACCCTGATACTATTCACCAAACCAACATCCACATCTCATTCTCGGCAAAAACTTATCTATCCTTCTGGAACCAAATACCCATTGGCAGCTTTACCACAAAGTTAGCCTATCCACTGCAACTACAAATTAACAACGTAGTAAAGCAACCCAACACTACCAATAACACTTGGATCTGGCAGTTTAAGTGTTTGAACAAGCTGAAATATTTCATGTGGTTACTTGTGCACCACAAGCTATCTACTAAAGACTTCTTGTTCAAAAAAATATACCCCAAACAAACCTTTGCCAATTTTGTCCAACCGTAGTAGAAGACATATAACATATTTTCTTCTCGTGCAAAAATTCATACTACTTGTGGAGATTGTTCAATCTACAAAAATTACAAGTACATAACTTTGTCCACTGGATAAAGGATATGTGTCTCAAAGACACTACCATCAACACAACATATGTCTCCCTTAAGACTCCAAACTCCACCCTAATACCTTTCATCCTGTGGAAGACTTGGATTAATAGGAACTCTAACCTCTTCAACCACACAACTTTTATTGCATGCCCGATCAAAATTATGACTCAAGTTGTTGAATTCATTTCAAATTGCACAGATCACTATGAATCAAACCCTAGGCTTCACACACGAATAAAATGGTAACACCTACTAACCATTATAAGCTAAACATTGATGGAGCTTATGATAAAATAGTCAAACAAGTGGAACTAGTGGTCTCATCAAAGACCACAATGGCAATTGGAAAGTGGGGTTTGCGCAGAAGGCAACTGCAACATCCGCTCTTCATAATGAACTGCTGGCACTAATGGTAGGACAACTCTCCTTCGCAAAAATTGTGGAAACAAATTCACATGTATTATGTAATTTATTTAAAGAGGAACAACCTCGCTACTCACATCTTCTTCATGATTGCACTTTTTTTCTTGATGCTACTGGAGTGGCAGAAATAATACATGTATATCCGGAAGTCAACGATGTAGCTGATGCTCTGGCAAAGTATGGAAGCACCAAGCAATAAGCATCAACGGAGGAAGAGCATTATGTACTGGGAAACACCTCCGGCTTTTATTTTACAAGTTTTTATTAAACACAAATCAGAAAAAATCGCAATGCGGTCTATCCTATGTTATGTAATAACTAACTTCTATGTTTTTAATATAATAGACTCCTATTTCATTAGCCAGAAAAAAAAACTATAGAAATGTCATAACACAAAAAAATTACAAGTTTCAAAGATAATACTTTTAATATGTGTCAAAAATGAATTACAAGTTTCAAAGATAATACTTTTAATATGTGTCAAAAATCGGTTTTGTTTTCCTTAACCTCATACTGAATCAAGCACTACCATATAAAATGAACGGGTGAAATATGAATTAAGGTCATATTTGGATTACAGTTTCGACCTGAATTGGCTTGTTGCCCATATTGATATTAAGAACCGGTATTACATATACTTGATCTGATTCTTCTAAGTTTGCTTGTTATTTTCGTGCGTCTGTTCTTGTTATACCTAACTTTTATTAATGGTTAAAGGATCAATTTCTGGTACGGACTCCTTTCGAGGGCCTATTGCAAAAGTCTCATTAATGGAGAAATAGGTCTGATAGGGGAGATCACGAGCTCTTTCAAGCGTAAGCTCGAAATTTGGGATAAAATGTTATATTTTTTCAAGTTGCGTGACTTTATACATGAAGAGTTCCCAAAAGAAAGGGATCTGCTCATTATCTCCTCCTAAAATAAAGGAAACAGCTAGCACAATTTGAATGACTTAATAACTACTCCCTCTAGTTCATAATAAGTGACCAATTTTGTTTTTCATTTTGGTTTAAAATAAGTATCAAATTATGTAATCAAGAAAGAATTCAATTTATTTTTACAAAATAATCCCTATGTACATATTCCTAAAAAGTTTTCTTACTCCTCACATTAAATGTTTAATTGGGGGTAGTTTAGTCATAATAGATATTTTTGTATAGAATTTCGTATTTTCTTAATGGGCGTGCTAAAAACAAATTGGTCACTTATTATGAACCGAAGGGAGTAGCAAATGGTTAACTAATATTAGTGCACGTAAAATTTATCTTCTATTTCTTATATTGAGAAAACTACCGTTTATAACCCCTTAAAATTTTAATAGCCTATATTTTTGTTCACTTACACAAAATGGCCCTTCAGCCCAAACATATTACATCCAATAGCTCGAAATTTTTATTTTGTACAATTTTTGTATAGTGACAATCTATTTGTATATTTTTTGTATAGTGACAGCCTGTTTAGTATATATTTTATATAACGACAGTCTATTCCGTATATATTATGTATAATGACAGTTTAGTGTATATAAATTGTATAATGGTAGTCTATTTAGTATATTTTTGTATAGTGATAGTCTATTTTGTATAGTAACAGTCTATTGTGTATATATTATACAGTGATAGTCTATTTTAGTATATTTTTTGTACAGTGACAGTCTATTTAGTATATACATTGCATAAAATTTGTATATGGAATGTATCGTGCATCTTGATCCATAATGTATCATTAATGTATTCCGAGCGCTTTTGTGTATCCAAAGTGTATAGATTGTTCTACAATGTATAAATTTTGTATATATAAAGTGGATT
>MU667089.1:32778-69191 GCA_026770625.1 Nicotiana glauca | reverse complement strand
TTTGGAAAAAGGTTCAAGACTTATGCCTGGTATAAATACAGGTTTCAGAGAGAGTGATTTCGCTGGGTGCTTCGCTGAGAGAGTACTCGTGTGTTATAAGATTTATGGAGTGAATTATATTCGGGACAAAGTCAGAACGGGTGGCTCTCAATAATGGTCCTAGTGGATTCAGAAGGTAGGTGCGGTGCTCAATGATTTCGAGCCTATAAGAACAATTAATAATCAATCTTGGAAAGAAGCTTATGTGAAGTGGCACAGAATGTTCTGTGATGGTTGGCTTGTGATGTAGCAAATGGAAAGTACAAAATGGTCCGTAGGGGTTGAGACAGCATGGTCTCGCGATTCAAGGTCACTCGGAATGAGTGTAGATGGAGTATGTTATGTGAAGAAGAGAGTCAGTATTATTTCCAAAGTACTCAAGGATAAATTGGAAGAAAAGGGATTGATTAGCCACAGTCGACTTTGTGCATATTGGGATTTGAGATCAGTTCATTCAACGTGATAAAGTTGTGTGTATGATTTGTGGCGGTACAAGTGAGGTTTGCCGGTCGCCGTAACGGGTGTTATTTAGAAGCCTTCTATGGTTATGGCTTGCTATGAGGGAAACAGATTCCGGAAAGGGTTATGGTGGCTTGGACCACTACTTGCAGATTTGCATATTCTACGATTATGGGAAATTTACTTGTGTGTTGCTATGGTTCCCCTAAAGTGAGTAAAGTGCAAGGCTCTTATATGATAAAGTGTAAAATGTCAACGGTTTCGAGGTCATGATAAAAATCGTATTCTATCGTATGTTGGCACATTGAGTGCAGTGAGTAGTATGGAAATTCGAAGTAAAGATCAATGTTGCAGCTTGGGCTGGCAAGGATATCACAGGCTCGGATGAGCAAGGAAGTGGTTGAATGATTAAAGTAAATTGGTATTGTCTTCAGCACCACCGGAGGTCGATGTGTTGTGAAAAAGTCTTTGACTCCTGGTAAGGATTCTTGATCGTTTTTCAGCGTTAGCGTATCCGAAGCTTTAAAGGTACGGAGTCGATACTTATTTCAGAAGATTGTGGGAGCATGTCCCACGGGAAGATTGTATAAGTGCGACATGTAGTCGCTTGACTGACTAAAGACTTAAACCAAGTATGAGGATTGTGGTAATATCATTGATTTGAGAATTTATGCCTGAAGGGAACCTTGTTTATCGAGTTATGAACTGAGGAGGTTGCTCCGGTTATGATGGATGTTCTTACGTAAGATGAGGCAAAAAGGGGCTACTATGGACCTTTGAAAGGTCATTGGCCGAATTGGTGCAATCAGAAATCGCCTTGAGATTAGTGGATTGATTTATTTGTGAACATGGCTTTATATAAGGCTAGTTGTGTTCATTTCAGAGAATGTTCCCTATGGAGCAACAGTCGGGATGTTATGTTTTCATCAGCTATTCTAGGTAATGATGTATTGCGCCGTATGAGTTGTGAGACGGCTTAATAAATTCCTATTTGTTGAGGTTATGCATTGTGATGATGTTATGTGAGCAGGATAGCTCTTGAGATTTAGATATGGTATCGCACGTCAGTTATGCTTGATCTTTGTAGCCTATAGTGTTATGTGATTTCTCAGGGATAGTATTATGCACTTAGTGTGCTTACGATCGAAATTCGATATCTTTATCGCAATGAGCAGATTTAGCTCGAAGTGCAATCTCCTTATGTGAGGTCTATGTGCGGATCGGGTGGCATGCCGCCACGGGTATGTTATTTGGATCGGGTTGCGGCCGCAACAGTGTGATGTTGAGTCTGGTTTTTCTATATGATATTTCCTTGTGTGTTTCGCTTCCTATCTTTTAAAGAAAGTCTGTGTTAGTGCGGGAGTTAGATAATTCCTTCGAGAGTTCGATTTCCGTTTGTGTTTTGTTCGGATTGGTGTCCTATGGGCACATTGTGGAGTCATATAAGACTTTTGATCGCATTCAGAGTAGCTTACCGCCTGAGCAGTTCGTACTGGGTAAAATGAGATTAGGGGATTTAGGATCAGTGCAATCTGATTATACGAAGTATATTAAGGGGCGAAGATCATTATTTGGTTCAGAATGTGGTAATGTTTCTTGTCATAAGCATAGACTCGATGGTTGGTTGACTCGGTAGTTGATTATGAATTTCGGCATCTCATCTGTTGTGGCGGTATTGTGATAGTTAGAGTAAGACCTATGTAGGTCATGAGGTGCAATGGGAGCATCGGATTCGTGGAGTTTCAATTAATTCAAACAGAAATGTTATTGTGGTCCTATGAGTAAGGTGATGCACAGTGTGAATTCATCAGAGTTATGCAGTCATGTTTGAGTACAGTGTATAATGATTGATACAGTGATTGTATGAGTGGAAATAGGCCTGGCATAGAATTTCAGATGTTGGAATCGAGCTCTAAGGGTTATTTGCTTGAATAAAAATGGAATATCTTCAAAATTTATCAAACATATGTGCTCAGCTAAGTTGTGGTAGCATGGGAAGGTGCATAAGGTGCTAAATAGTGATTTCAGACTACTTCGGTATAGTTCTCAGCACGTTCGAGGACGAACGTATGTTTAAGAGGGAGAGAATGTAACGACCCAATCGGTCGTTTTGAGCTCTAACGCGTCGTTCAGCAGTCTGAGGCCATGAGCAGCTTCATTTCAGGTATATAGACTTGTACGCGTGGTCGGAATTGAATTTCAATAAGTTCATAGTGGAATTGGAAGGAGAATTCTCATTTTGAAAGCTTAAAGTTGAAGAAATGAACTAGGATTGGAATTTGAGTAAATGACCTCGGAATTGGGATCCGAAGGTTCCAGCAGGTTCGTATGATGATTTCGGACTTGGGCGTATGCTCGAATCGGGTTTTGGATGACCCGGAAGCGTTTTGGCGCCTATTGTGGAAGTTAGCATTTTAGAAGAAATTGCATCAGTTTGGCTTAAAGTGTATTTCAATATTGTTGATGTCCGTTTGGGATTCCGAGACTGGGAATAGCTCCGTATGGTGATTCTGGAGTTGGGAGCACGATCGGAAGTGAATTCGGAGGTCCGTAGGTCAATTTGAAGCCTTTTGGCTAAAGATAGAAATTTGAAGGTTTTGAAGAAGTTTGACCGAAAGTGGACTTTTTGATATCGGGGTCATAATCTGATTCTGAAATTTGTAGTAGGTCCGTAATGTCAAATATGACTTGTGTGCAAAATTTGAGGTCAATCGGACGTGATTTGATAGGTTTAAGCATCGAGAGTAGAAGTTGGAAGTTCTAAAGTTCATAAAGCTTGGATTGGAGGTTGATTCACGATTTTAGCGTTGTTTGATGTGATTTGAGGCCTCGATCAAGTCCGTAATGTGTTTTGGGACTGGTTGGAGTTATTGGTCAGAGTCCCGGGGGCCTCGAGTGTGTTTCGGGTTGTGTTACGCTCCTATTTGATGTTTCAACGCCGTTTCTTTGGACATAAAGGGGTACCATATTAAGCAAATGAGCTCCAAATTAAGTTTTGATTGAACCATTATATCCGTATCGTAATTTCGGATCCATAGCAAAAAGAATCGTCGAATTTGGACATCGTATGAGGAAGTTATGCTCGTTTCCGTGCCGAAAAAAGTGCTGGTACTGTCAAAACCGACGTTGGAGCAACGCGGAAGCGGAAACTGCTGGAGGCAGAGAGGTTTCTTTAAAAATCGGACTTGGCTCATTTTTAACTTCATCTCTTCCATGGAAGCCGACTTTGGAGCAACTTTGGAGAGCCATTTTCATCACCAAGCATGAGGTAAGTGATCTCTACTAGTTTTGAGTATATACATCAATTATGTATGGATTTTAGCATGAAAATATGTAGAAATTTGAGGGTTAGAGGAAGACCTAGAAATATTTGGTTATTAGATTTTTACCACTAATTTGAGCATGGAATTAAGAGAAAATTATATATTTGAGTTCCAAAGTTCATAGGTAAACTTTATATTCGAAAAATATCGGATTTTCGGGCACGTGGGCCCGAGGGCATTTTGGTCAACTTTTCGTTCGGGGTTAGGAATGATTATAAATTGAGTTGTAAGGTATAGTTGAGCATATATTAATGGATTTGTATGGCCATTGGCTAGTTTTGGTGCGTTGTGCGTTGGTTCAAGCCTTCGGAAGAATGTAGAATGCCGGTTGCGAGTCTTTGGAGCGAGGTGAGTCTTCTTTCTAATCTTGTGAGGGGGAATTTACCCCATAGTTGAAGTGAATGATTAAGTGCTCTTATTTTTGGGGGCTACGTACGTACAAGGTGACGAAAGTCCGTGCGTAGCTACTATTATGCTATTGTCCGGGTAGTTAGGACCCATCAGCATGTTATACTTGAATTAATTATGAACCCATCGATGACTTGAATTGTTTAAACCACATTTGATTAGTAAACAAATTTAAAAGAGATGAAACGTCATTCCTAAATTGTTAAATAGAGAATTGGCTTATTTGGATAATCATTCCCCGATAAAATTCTAATTTGGCTATCTGAGCATGTATTTTACGTGTACCCGTGTCGCATGAATGATTCGCGAGCAAGGTAATAAATCACATTAAATTAATAAATGGATTTCTAAAGAGACTTAAGCTTCGCTTTCTCAAATTATTAAAGAGAATTGGCCCTTCTTGGATAATTGCTCCACGTTGAATTCTTGACTGATTGTCTGTCTGTGTGTGTTTATTTTGGACCGGGCCGAACGCCTCGGCAGATTAATAGATGCATCTATGGGCGCGTCGTCGACCCTCGGCAAGTGGACATTTATTTCTGTTGGAGCGGGTCGTCGACCTCAGCCTGATTTGCGCATGTTTGTATTGTTGCCTGGACTCATTTGAGTTGTTTTATGCCTCACTATGGCTCAAGATCATATTGTTAATAATAACAAGAAATCTAAGGGAATTTCCTATAAAAGAATTATCTGTTTACCCGTTTCCTCTATCTGGATAAAAATCATGTTAGAAAATAAATCCACTGTTATATATGTATGTTGAGAATAAATAATCGTCGGACCATTAGAGTGTGTCAAGTTGAACATCTCGTCTCTACCCCTTCGGGATTAGGCGGGAAACTCACTGAGTACACATTGATTACGTACTTATACTACACTTCTGTGCATTTTTGTTGCACAGGTACATGTTATTTAGTGGCCTGCTAGGCGCAGCAGCACGGACAATTCAGGGACTAGGTGAGTTACAGTATGCAAGGCGGCCCGTAGCTTTTAAAGTCCCTTCTTGTAAAAAATGTATTTCCTTTCTGTCCATTGTATTCCGGACGGATATTGCATTGTATTTTTATATTCTTATCAGTAGATGCTCATGCACTTGTGACACCGAGTTTCTGGGATGGTTTTAACGGATTTCTAATTGATAATTTTGTTGGCAGGCCTGACAGAAGTGTCCGGCGCCACCACGACCCTTAGTGGACTTTGGGTCATGACAACTGTCACGATCCGAAACGCGCTCTGGTCGTGATGGCGCCTAGCGTGAAGACAAGGCCAGCCAGACCATTTCAAAACACCACTTTGAAGCAGTTAATCAGTTATATAACAGTTCGAATATGAATTAATGATATTAATTAATGTAATTACAACCCAATATAGCCTGATCGGGGTGTCACAATTCACGAGCATCTATAAGAATGAAATCCCCACTTTACGGTCCAGAAATACACTGAATAATAATAATGAATAACATAAGGGGACTCTGGTGTTGCGAACGCTGGCAGTCGCCTCGCTAAAACCTCTACAACTGTAACGAACCGACTGGTCATTTTGCATTTTTGAACCCCATTCCCTTATCGATGTAGTCACCTCGCAAAAACCTTTACAACAGTCTTCCATGTATCGATGCTCCGGAAGTATCATGCCGACTATTCACATGTGTTTTATTTCAGTACCATTCGGTTAGATGAGAGCTTGGGCTACGAGGAGGATCCAGTTGCCATTGTTGATAGACAGGACTGCCATTTGAGGTCCAAGAGGATTTCTGCGGTAAGAGTCCAGTGGAGGGGCCAACCGGTCGAGGAGGCAACCTGGGAGTCCGAGGAGGACATGCGGAGCCGATATCCCCACTTATTTAGCAGTCTAGGTACTTTTCTATGTCCGTTCACGGACGAAGGTTTGTTTAAGAGGTGGAGAATGTAACGACCTGACTACTCGTTTTGCATTTTTGAACCCTGTTCCCTTAAATAAAACTTCCCGCACTTGCTTTAGCAAATTTATGACTTTCAGGGACGGGTGGTTCGGGAGTTAGAAGAGTTTTGAGCAAGAACAAGTCTAGTTGCTTCTTTAAGTTGCTTTAAAAATGCCAAGTTTGACTTCGGTCAATATTTTGGAGAACAGACCCGAAATCATAATTTGACAATTTCTCAGGGTCCGCGGGAAAATATGGGACCTGGGCGTATGCCCGGAATCGAATTCCAAGGTCCCTAGCCCGAGTAATGAATTTTTATGTGAAATTGTTAAGTTTAAGTTTCAAAGATTTAAATAAACTAAGAAATCATTGTTTTCATAGGTATCGGGTTCGGATTTCGATTCCGAAACTTGGTACAAGTCCGAAATATCAGTTAAGACTTACTCGTAAAATTTGGTGTCAATCCAAGTGATTTAAGGGCATTTTGACCCGTTAGGAGGAAATTTAGAACTTGAAGGTTCAATGATTTGAATCATTTGGTTTTGGGGTTGATTCCTTGATTTAGCGTTGTTTTAAGCGTTTCGAGGGTTCGAGTAGGTTTGCCTCGTGATTTCAGACTTGTCGGTATGTTCGGGCGGGGCGCGGGAGCCCCGAGCGTCAAATGGTCGATGTTCGAGTGAAGTTGAAAACTTTTAGGAAACAAAACCTTATATCTGCTGCTCTGTCATAACCGCTTCTGCAGCTCTTGGGCCGCAGAAGCGAGACCGCAGAAGTGGTCGCTTAATCCAGAAGCGGAAAGGGGCCAAGTCTTGGGAAACCGTAGAAGCGGCCCAGGGACCACAGAAGCGGTTACGCCTATGTGGCCCCCAGACTGCATAAGCGGTCGAGCCTCAACTACCAAAAGCCGCAGGAGCAGCCATTTTTCCGCAGAGGCGAAAATAACCGAGGACAGAAGGGTTCATTTAATACGAGCGCAAGCTCATTTCTTTCACATTTCTCTCAACACTTAGGCGATTTTGGAGGTTTCAAAGAGAGATTTTCCACATATCATTGCAAGTTAAGTAATCCCCACTCACTTTTAGCTCAAATACATAAATATTAGGTAGATTTAACACTAACATTAGGTAAAAATCAAGAGATTAAAGTTATACCTAGGGTTTAATCAAAACTAAGATTTAATCCTATAATTTGCCATGTAATGAACTAGAAATCTTATATTTGTGATCCTTAGGTGATAGAGAACAACTTCCTTCGAAAAATATTGGAATCCGGGCACGTGGGCCCGAGGTCGAAATTTAGGAAACTTTCATTAATGGTTAGGAAATTGCTTAAACAATTAGAATTTAACCTTATAAGCTCTTATTGACTAGTTCTTGCTTATTTTAATTAGTTGGTGCTCGTTTGGCTACAAATTGAGGGTTTGGGCTTATTCTTGATATCGGAAGTGCGCTTCGGAGCGAGGTGAGTCTCCTTTCTAACCTTGTAAGAGGGAATTGTCCCCTTAGGATTAAGTTTTGAGTATTCGTTTCTAAATGCGGGGACTACGCATGCGTTTGGTGACGAGATCCCGTGCATAGCTACTACTATGTTAAATGTCCGGGTAGCTTAGGACCTACAACATGCCTATTAATTACATCTCTTATGTTAATTTGTTGTTATGAACACCTAGTGTGTACTAGAGACTTAAAATGGGGATATTAGCATATTTGTATAGTTAATTAAGTTTGGTTTGGTATTTTTGACAATGTATGTGCCATGTGTGTGAACTTGACATTTCATCCTTATTTGTGGATCGGGCTGATCGCCTCGGTATGAATAGATGCATCTATAGGTGCGTCGTCGACCCTCGGCAAGTGCACAGTTTATTTCTATTAGTTCGGTCCGTCGCCTCGGTATTATGTGCGCATGTTAAATGTGGAAAAGCTTATATATGCTTTATTTTGCCATTATCTCATATGATAAACCATAAACTTGATGTTGTAGATTTCTTGACTTATACCACTTGTCATGAAATTGTCGATGCTTGTAAATTCCATGATTTGAACTCATCATACTTATATATATATATATATATATATATTTTAATTGACCTCACTAAGTATCGAGTCAACCTCTCATCTCTACTTCTTCGAGATTAGATGGGATACTTACTGGGTACATGTTGTTTATGTACTCATACTACACTTTTGTACTTAAATGTACAGGAATAAGGCAGGTGGATCCGGACATCATTCTGGTGCATATCAGTGAGTGCATCTGGGACTTTTACGATGAGCTTCATTCCCTTCTTGCCAATCTACAGCCGAAGAAGTCTTCCTTGTATTTTTGTTTTCCCTGTCTATCCTGATTCAGACAGTAGGATAGGGTATTATTCTTTTGTGTATATTCTACTAGTTGCCCGTAGCTTGTGACACCAGGTTCTGGCACACACAGTGGTAGACGTTATTTTGGGTTGTATAACTGTCTTTACATTTCATTGATCTTTACTGGTTTATAACTTTAAATTGGGAAAAATCTATTATAATGGTTTTTGGCAAAGGTAAAATGAGAATTTAATTATACTTCCACGTTGGCTGGCCTGACAAATGGTGTCGGGCGCCATCATGACCTGTTATGAAAAATGGGTCGTGATAATATGGTATCAGAGCACTAGGTTCACGTAGGCCTCACAAGTTACGGGCAACCCTAATAGAGTCTTGTAGATCGGTACGGAGACATCTGTATTTATCTTCGAGAGGCTATAGGGTGTTAGGAAAGACTACTCTTTATTCATTTTCCATCGTGCAGTGGTCAGTGTACTAAATTTCCTCTTTTATTCTCTCACAGATGGTGAGGACTCGTACCGCCGACGTTCTGAACCCGGGAGGAGCTGCTCCCCCCGTTGCCAGAGGCCAAGGTAGAGGCCGGAGGAGGGCACCGGCCCGTGGTAGGGGACGAGGGAGTCCCAGAGCTATTCAAGTTGCACCACCAGTAGACCTTGCGAGGGATCCCACTATTGAGGAGAAGGGTGAGGCGCCCGTAGCTAAGCCTACTCCGGCGGATTTCATGACTGCGCCGGGATTTTAGGAGGTCATGGGTCGTATGCTCCAGTTCATAGACACCATGACTCAGGCTGGTTTATTTCCAACAGACCCAGCTGCTTCGCTGGCAGGAGGGGGAGCACAGACCCCTACTGCTCAGGCTCCGGGTCATGCAGTTGTGGTATATCAGACTCCGGGTGCACTGCCCGCAAATGGGGTTCAGCCAGTTGCTATAGCATCACCCCAGCATAGTGTCACGCCCCAACCTCGGGAGGCGCGACTGGCGCTCAATCAAGTGAACCCGACTGAGAAATCCTTACCGAACACTTTCTACCCCAACTCAATATGAATGCGGAAACTCATGCCTTTGATTAATTTGAATGATAATACACAGTGTATACCACATTACTGGCTCATTTCATATCATAAAAATTTACCATTCAGCTTCATAGATTCTATTAGAGTTACGGATTAAGGAGATCAAGAGTTTAGGACTACAACATATACATATAGTGGACTCCCCGAAACATGTACATAACCCACACTAGTGTCTTTAGAGCCTCTAAAGATACAACAGATAAGCATGACTATGCCGACAACAAGGCCCCGGCTATACCTCAAAAGTGAAAAGCTGTAATAACAAAAGATACACCATATAGCCCCATGGAAGAATAAGGGGCTCACCGAGACTTCGAGTAGCAGAACGCTCCGCTACACACGGCCGGCACTGTCCGCTATGGAGCCAACCTCCCCGGAAAAACGGACGTCAGTACATTTGAATTGTACTGGTTGTATAACTGAACACCATTTTACTAGAAAGAACTATCAAATAGATACAAGCAATTAATACAGGCAAATCAAAGAAACAATTCATATAATTCTTCATACAATGTCCACAACACAGATTAGGGAAATTCTGTCACGTGTTCACCACTGTTCTCATTACTACCGCCATCTCGAGCAGAGTCCGGTCACGACCCGACCGGCTAGGTCACCTCATTGGAGGTATTACTCACAATCAATATTTCATTTCCCTTATCCGGAATCCACTATCGGCACATTACCACTATGTGTGCGGCATGGTGTCCGATCACGACCCGACCGGCTAGGTCACCTCCTTGGAGGTATTACTCAATTCTCATAAGTCAACACCTTCAGATATCTATCCCACACTTACCAAGGATAATTCAGGTTACAAATATCAGATAAATAAGAACATAGCTAGCATGAATAGTTCTTTATTTCAATGTAGGCTTATAGCCCAAGTAATTCAACACATAATTATTTTTCACCATTCCCTAATTATCAAGATTTGTGCATTATTCACCTTGAGGCACATCCTTCACGAATATGTATAGTCATATGCAATTCAATTAATGTATAACTACAATCAATACTCCAACCAATTTAACTCTTACCATACCTTCGCAATGACAATGAAGCTCAATTTCTAATAAAAAGGGGTTTAGCCATACATACCTCAATAAAGATTTTCCTTACTCTTTTACAAATTTCCGGAACTCTTAGCGCTTCGATCTATTGAGCAAGAATTACAAATTAAATCGAGAATTAGAGACGAAACTGAAGTTCTAACTTGGTTCAAGCATATCGTCAAACACTAAAAGTGCATTATGACCTTATGCCCCTTTTCTGTGAGGAATTTCTATCATTTGTACCCCCAATTGCCTCTTTTTTAATTTTTTTTTTACTTTCCAATACTCTATGGTGGTATGCATGCAAGAGATTCATTGTCATACCCATGAATTACTTTCCCTAATGACCCCATATGGCTAAGTATACAATTATGAGCTGAAGTGATGGAGCCTTACCTCTTGGGATGAAGATTCGGGAGCCTTCACTTGATTAGTTTCAAGGATATAGAAAACTTCTAAGGAGAATTTGATGGGGGACACTTTCCACCTCTAAGACCCTCTTTCTCTCTCTAACAATTTCAAAAAATAGGCTTAGAATGAGCCATAATGTCGAATATATCGATATGGAGGTCGGGTTAAAAATTAGAAAATTGGAGCCCCGAGTGAAATATATGCGATCGCAGAATGAACATGCGGTCCGCATAATGGGCCGCAAAATGCCTCCCAAAAACCATACGTTCTGACTCATTCTGCGGTAATAATGCGGTCCGCATTCACGTTCTGTGGTCGCAAAGTGCACCGCAGAACTGACACTCACAAAATTCAAAGGAGAAAATGCGACGACTATGCGGTTCGCATTTCGGTTATGCAATCGCATTTCGACCGCATAACTGACTTTGATTTTGACCAACATTCTGCCTCATTCTGCGGTAGATATGCGGTCGGCATTTCTATTATGCGACCGCATTCTGGACTGCATTTCTTGCATTTTTCTGGAAAACTTATTCTTTACTTTTTAATGCATTATTCAATCCAAAAAGGTCCGCGCCGCGGCGAGCAAAACTTATTCTTTACTTTTTAATGCATTATTCAATCCAAAAAGGTCCGCTCCGCGGCGAGCAACACATGATCCTAACTTGGCACCACGGGATCTGGCTTTTTGAGTAGGGATTTCATGGGGCCTTACATCCTCCCCCACTTAAGATCATTCTTCCTCGAATGAGGATCAAGGTTCACTTATTAACAGTCTTAGTGCAATCTTCTTCTCTTTACAACCCGAAACTGGTTAATAGTCTCCCAATTTAGCTAACTCCCTATATTTCCGAAAATTTTGCCAGAGTTTCCTTTGTATCTAGGCCTTACCCACCTGTCAGAGAGCCCCAGAAACATACCATCACAACATAAGCATATTTTTAAGCATAGTATAACTGGCACAATATCAACAATGGCCATATAGGCAACCATATTACCAAAAGAGGACGGTTTTACATAAATCTAGCCAACAGATACGATTTCGAAGGAGCTGAACGCATAGAAGTTTTTACATGATCATTCAAACAAGTGTGGATACTAATTTTTCATTTCATCCCCGGCTTCCCAAGTAGCTTCCTCAATGTGCTGGTTCCGCCATAATACTTTTACGGATGCAATCTCCTTACTCTTTAGTTTTCGAACTTGCCTATCAAGAATGGCAACTGGGACCTCTTCGTATGATAGCTCTTCGTTTACTTTAATAGTCTGTACTGGCACAATGGAGGACGGATCCCCTACCACCTTCCTTAACATAGACACATGGAAAACCGGGTGTACCAATGACATCTCGGGCGGCAGCTTGAGCTTGTATGCCACCTGACCAACTTTCTGAATGATTCTGTATGACCCGACATACCTTGGGCTTAATTTTCCTTTCTTTTCGAATCACATGATACCCTTCATAGGGGAAACTTTCAAGAATACCCAATCATCTTCTTTAAACTCCAAATCTCTGCGACGCACATCCGAGTAGGATTTTTGGCGACTTTGAGCAGTTTTCAACCTTTCTTTAATAAGCTTGACTTTCTCCATGGCCTTGTGCACGAGGTCCGGCCCTATCAATTCCGCTTCTCTAACCTCAAACCACCCGATGGGAGACCTACATCTCCTACCGTACAATGCTTCAAACGGTGCCATTTGAATACTAGCATGAAAGCTGTTGTTGTAAGCAAATTCTATGAGTGGCAAATGGTCATCCCAACTCCCCTTGAAGTCAATAGTACAAGCACGCAACATGTCCTCAAGCGTCTGAATAGTCCGTTCTGCTTTCCCATCGGTTTGTGGGTGAAAAGCTATGCTAAGGTTCACTTGCGTACCCAAGCCTTGCTGAAATTTCTTCTAAAAGTTAGCTGCGAATTGAGCCCCTCGATCTGAAATGATTGAGACTGGAGTGCCATGTAACCTGACTATTTCTTTGATATACAAATGAGCACATTATTCCGCTGTGTCGGTAGATTTAACTGGCAAGAAGTGCGCTGATTTCCTGAGTCGATCCACGATTACCTAAATTGAGTCGAACTTGCGCGAAGTGCGCGGAAACCCTACTACAAAGTCCATGTTAATCATCTCCCACTTCTACATTGGAATGTCTATGCATTGTGTCAACCCACTGGGCCTTTGATGTTCGGTTTTTACCTGTTGACAATTCGGACATTTTGCCACAAATTCTGCCACATCCTTTTTCATGTTGTTCCACCAATAAATTTCCTTGAGATCATGATACATTTTTGTAGAACCTGGGTGCACGGAATACCTGGATGTGTGAGCTTCTACCATGATTCTTTCCCGAAGACTGTCGATATCAGGAACGCATAGGCGGTCTTGGTACCGTAGGGTACCATCATTCATGCCCAAGGAGAAAGTTGTGGTCTTATAATTGTGAATCCCTTCTTTTAGTTGTGCTAACAATGGATCATTGGATTTCTTTTCTTTCACCTCTACCACAAGCGATGATTCAACCCTATTCTGTATAATTACCCCTCCTTCATCAGAGTCTGCCAGACAAACTCCCAAATTAGCTAGCCGATGAACTTCCCCATCTAACGGCCTCTGATAGGCCCCCAAATGAGCCAAACTTCCCATAGATTTTTGACTAAGTGCATCTGCTACAACATTTTCCTTTCCCTGGTGGTAAAGAATATCCAAATCGTAGTCTTTGAGTAACTCTAGCCACCTTCTTTGCCTCAGGTTCAACTCCTTCTGCTTGAATATATATTGAAGACTCTTATGATCTATAAATATGTCCACATGGACCCCATACAAATAATGCCGCCAAATCTTTAGTGCAAACACCACAGCTGCTAGCTCTAAGTCATGCGTTGGATAGTTCTTCTTATGATTCTTGAGCTGCCTAGAGGCGTAGGCTATCACCTTGCCCCGCTGCATCAACACACATCCCAGCCTGACTCTTGAAGCATCGCAATACACCACAAATCCCTCGGTACATTCTGGTAGGGATAATACCGGTGCTGTTGTCAACCTTGATTTCAATTCTTGGAAACTCTTTTCACAAGCATCAACCCATTGGAATTTAACTGATTTCTGCGTCAATTTTGTCTAAGGAGAGGCAAGAGTAGAAAACCCATCCACAAACCTCCTGTAGTACCCAGCTAACCCCAAGAAACTGTGGATCTCGATTGGAGTAGTAGGTCTAGGCCAATTCTTCACTGCCGCAACCTTCTGAGGGTCAACCATAACTCCTTCCCTGGAAACAACATGACCCGGGAACGCGACAGATTCAAGCCAGAATTCACATTTTGAAAATTTTGCATATAATTGATGTTGCTGAAGAGTCTGCAATACTGCCCTGAGGTGGCCAGCATGGTCCTCCCGACTCTGGGAATATACTAGAATGTCGTCAATGAACGCTATCACAAAGGAGTCTATGAAGGGCTTGAAGACTCGATTCATAAGGTCTATGAAAGCTGCTGGAGAATTTGTTATCCCGAAAGACATTACCATAAATTTGAAGTGCCCATACCGGGTTCTGAAAGCTGTTTTTGGAATATCCCGCTCCCGTATCTTCAACTGGTGATACCCGCACCGCAAGTCAATCTTTGAGAAATATGCAGCGCCTTACAATTGATCGAACAAGTCATCTATTCTTGGCAAGGGATATTTGTTTCTGATTGTGACTTTGTTAAGTTACCGGTAGTCAATACACATCCGCAGCGATCCATCCTTCTTTCTTACAAACAAGACCGGTGCGCCCCATGGCGACACACTTAGCCATATGAAACCCTTTTCTAACAAATCCTTCAATTGCTCCTTTAGTTCTTTCAATTCTGCCGGTGCCATCCTGTAAGGTGGAATCGATATAGGCTGTGTGCCTGGCATCACGTCGATCCCAAAATCAATCTCCCTATCTGGTGGAATCCCAAGGAGCTCATCTCGAAAGACATTCGAAAATTCATTCACAACTGGTACAGAATCAAGGCTAGGTGCCTCAGCATTGGTGTCTGCAACTCAAACTAGATGATAGATACACCCCTTCTTGATCATTTTTGCGGCCTTAAGATAGGAAATAAACTGACCTCGAGGCACTACATTATCTCCCCTCCAGTCTATGATGGGCTCATTAGGAAATTCGAGCCTGATAGTTCTAGTCCTACAATCAAGTTTGGCAAAGCATGAGAAAAGCCAATCCATTCCCATTATTACGTCAAAATCCGCCATTCCCAACTCGATAAGATCGGCCATAGTATCCCTACCACGCACCGTAACAACACAACCCCTATAAACTCGAGCAACCAAAATTGACTCACCAACTGGGGTAGATACTGAGAATGGCTCATGAAGCTGCTCTGGTTCTATCCCAAATCCCATAGCAACAAACGGGGTAACATATGATAAAGTGGAACCAGGGTCAATAAGCGCATGCACATCATGAGATTGGACAGTCGGAATACCTATAACAACATCTAGAGAAGCCTCTGCAGACTGACGGCCACTCATAGCATAGAATCGGCTGGGACCCCCCGAACCCTGTGTACCACCCCTAGCTGCACCACACTCCGCAGGTGCAGGGGCACCACGAGCTAGAGAGGGGGCTGAAGATGTGGCAGCTGCTGGACTGAAGGACTGAGCTGTGCCCCTACCTATTCCCTGGCGAGACGCACGGCAATGTCTCTGAATATGGCCCCTCATCCCATATCCATAACATATGGGCATCTCCGTGTAACAGACCCCCAAGTGCATCTTCCCACACTTGGGACACGGGGATCTCTGCTGCTGCTAAAACCTCTCCCCTGACCGACCTCGCTGGTGAAATCCCATGTTGCCCTGACCGGGCCTAAAACGACTCCACTGCTGCTGGCTGGGCCCTGATGGCGGTGCACTGGCTGAAGACTGTGCAACAGACTAGGAAGGTCCTGATGATCCTTTCCTAAAACCTGATCTTCCCCCACCTAGGGACTCTTCTATGTTGCCCGTAGACCGGGCCTTGCTGTTACTCTCTCTCGCCATTCTGTTCTTCAACTTACAGTCCTCAGTGGCCTGAGCAAAGGCTACCATCCTCCCGTAGTTCATATCAGAATTCAATGCTGCTGTAGAAGCCTCATTAATAGTCAAATGATTAAGACCCTGAACAAACCGATGCACTCTAGCCTCCATGGTGGGCAACATGTGAATAGCATACTTGGACAAGCCGGCAAACTCCATGTGGTACTTCCATACACTTCTATCACCTTGCCTCAGATTTTCAAATTTTGCTGCTCGGGCTTCCTTTGTCTCAGCGGGCAAGAAATGATCAATGAAAGCATCGGCAAACTCACTCCACCTCGCCGGAGGGCGCCCCTCTTCTCGGGAGTCCTCCCATAACTCAAACCATGAATAGGCCACCCCTTTCAGACGGTAGGCAACCAACTTTGCTCCCTATGTCTCAGTCGCATGCATCACCCTGAGGGTCTTATGCATCTCATCAATAAAGTCCTGAGGGTCTTCTTTTGAGTTGGCACCTGTGAATACCAGAGGGTCTAACTGAAGGAATCGATTTACCCTGGAACTAGTAGAATCCCTTGGCTGGCTGGATAAACTGGGTGCAATATTTGACCTTTGGGCCTGAGAGGCCACCAACTGAGCCAACATTTGAATAGCTCCCCTAAGATCCCCATCAGAAATGCTAGAACCGGAAGCTGGGACTGGAGGCGGGACAGGAGCATCAATGGGAGGTATAGTGGTACCCTCCGTAGTTGTAGGGACTGAGGTAGTTTGTTCTGGAACAGGAGGATCTGGCAGGGTAATAGCAGGGCGGCTACCCCCTCCCGCGACATCAATCAGTGACTCATCAACCACTCCTGGGTGGCATTGGCTTCTTGGCCAGTTCTTGCCTTCTTCTTAGGTGCCATTTACTGAAATTTTGAACAATACACAGATTAGGAAGTAAACAGTTTCACCGCACGATCCAGAATATCAGAAAAGGGTGAAATTCCTAAATGTCCGAATAGCCTCCAACTTATAGATATGGTCGACTTCACACCGATAAGAAGGACTCTACTAGACACAACTCCAAGACATCCTATGACACTTTCAAAACCTTAGGCTCTGATACCAAGTTTGTCACGCCCCAACCTCGGGAGGCGCGACCGGCGCTCAATCAAATGAACCCGACTAAGCAAGCCTTAGCGAACACTTTCTATGCCAACTCAATATGAATGCGAAAACTCATGCCTTTGATTAATTTGAATGATAATACACGGTGTATACCACATTACTGGCTCATTTCATATCATAAAAATTTACCGTTCATAAGCTACCTTCATAGATTCTATTAGAGTTACGGCTTAAGGAGATCACAAGTTTAGGATTATAACATATACATATAGTGGAATCCCTGAAACCTATACATAACCCACACTAGTGTCTTTGGAGCCTCTAAAGATACAACAGATAAGCATGACTATGCCGGCAACAAGGCCCCGGCTATACCTCAAAAGTGAAAAGCTGTAATAACAAAAGATACACCATATAGCCCCATGGAAGAATAAGGGGCTCACCGAGACTTCGAGTGGAAGAACGCTCTGCTACACACGGTCGGCACTGTCCGCTAAGGAGCCACCTACAATCATAACATGAATGTAGCATCCCCGGCAAAAGGGACGTCAGTACATTTGAATTGTACTGGTATGTATAACTAAATACCATTTTACTAGAAAGAACTATCAAATAGATACAAGCAATTAATACAGGCAAATCCAAGAAACAATTCACATAATTCTTCATTCAATTTCCACAACACAGATTAGGGCAATTCTGTCACGTATTCACCACTGTTCTCATTACCACCGCCACCTCGAGCGGAGTCCGGTCACGACCCGACCGGCTAGGTCACCTCATTGGAGGTATTACTCATAATCAATATTTCATTTCCCTTATCCGGAATCTAATATCGGCACATTACCACCATGTGTGCGGCATGGTGTCCAATCACGACCCAACCGGCTAGGTCACCTCGTTGGAGGTATTACTCAATTCTCATAAGTCAACACCTTCAGATATCTATCCCACACATATCAAGAATAATTCAGGTTATAAATCACAGATAAATGAGCACACAGCTAGCACGAATAGTTCTTTATTTCAATGTCTGCTTATAGCCTAAGTAATTCAACACATAATTATTTTTCACCATTCTCTAATTATCAAGATTTGTGCATTATTCACCTTGAGGCACATCCTTCACGAATACGTATAGTTATATGCAATTCAATTAATGCATAACGACAATCAATACTCCAGCCAATTTAACTCTTACCATACCTTCGCAATGACAACGGAGCTCTATTTCTAATAAAAAGGGATTTTAGCCATACATACCTCAATAAAGCTTTTCCTTACTCTTTTACAAATTTCCGGAACTCTTAGCGCTTCGATCTATTGAGCAAGAATTACAAATTAAATCGATAATTAGAGACGAAACTGAAGTTCTAACTTGGTTCGAGCATATCGTCAAACACTAAAGGTGCATTATGATCTTAGGCCCTTTTTTGTGAGGAATTTCTATCATTTGTACCCCCAATTGCCTCCTTTTTAATTTTTTTCTACTTTCCAATACTCTATGGTGGTATACATGCAAGAGATTCATTCTCATACCCATGAATTACTTTTCCTAATGACCCCATATGGCTAAGTATACAATTATGAGTTGAAGTGATGGAGCCTTACCTCTTGGGATGAAGATTCAGGAGCCTTCACTTGATTAGTTTCAAGGTTATAGCAAAATTCTAAGGAGAATTTGATGGGGGGACACTTTCCACCTCTAAGACCCTCTTTCACTCTCTAACAATCTCAAAAAATAGGCTTAGAATGAGCCATAATGTCGAATATATCGATAGGGAGGTCGGGTTAAAAATTAGAAAATTGGAGCCCCGAGTGAAATATGCGATCGCAACTGCGATCATAGAATGAACATGCGGTGCGCATAATGGACTGCAAAATGCCTCCCAAAAACCATATGTTCTGACTCAGTTTGCAGTAATAATGCGGTCCGCATTCATGTTCTGCGGTTGCCAAGTGCACCGCAGAACTGACAGTCACAAAATTTAAAGGAAAAAATGCGACGACTATGTGGTCCACATTTTGATTATGCGATCGCATTTTGATCACATAACTGACTTCAATTTTGACCAACATTCTGCCTTTCTGCGGCAGATATGCGGTCCGCATTTCTATTATGCGACCGCATTCTGGACCGCATTTCTTGCATTTTTCTGGAAAACTTATTCTTTACTAATTTCTAACACCTGATCCTAACTTGGCACCACAAGATCTGGGTTTCTGAGTAGGGATTTCACGGGGCCTTACACCTAGGCTAGTTGTGGAGTTCAATTCGCAGAAGTTACTAGACAGATGGACGATCCACAGAAATTACTAGACAGATGGACCAGACTTCACCCTCCAGTCTTCGGAGGTGAGCGTCATGAGGACGCCCAGGATTTCCTCGATAGGTGTAGGGACAGACTGCAAGCTATGAGGATATTGGAGTCGCATGGAGTCGATTTCACTACTTTTTAGCTTGAGGTCAAGGCCCGTAGATGGTGGCAGTCCTATGTTCTTGGTAGGCCCGCCGGTTCTCCTCCCATTACTCGGGGTCCGTTCGTACAGTTGTTCCTGGACAGGTATATTCTGCTCTCTAAGATGGAAGAGTTGCGGTATTAGTTTGAGCACCTTGAGCAGGGTCAGATGTCTGTGACCGACTATGATGCGAGGTTTTCTGAGTTATCTCGCCATGCACTTATGATACTCCCTACGGATGCAGAGAGACTGGAGGTTTGTTGCCAGATTGTAGCCCAATATTTGATCGGGTATGGCCCAAGAGGTGGAGATGGGTACAGAGTATCAGCTTGTGGTCGAGATTGCTCACCAGATTGAGGGATATCATTAGAAGGGTAGGGAGCAGATACAGTAGGACAAGAGAGCCAGATTCTTTGGAGAGTTCAGAGGTGCCACAGCTAGGGGCAGAGGTCTGTATGGGAGGGATCAGCCCGGTAGGCCCCCATCTTCAGCACCACCGCCTCCTGCCCGGGGTACTCTAGAACGCCCCTATTTCAGTGTCATGCCAGAGAGTTCCTACCGCCCGCCAGCTATTCAGGGTTCTTCCAGTGGGTATTCAGGTCCTCAGGGTTCTTCTGGTCCTTACTTCAGTGCTATGTCGGAGACTTCATATCGCCCACCGGCTATCCAGGCTCCTCCCACGGGGTCTACGAGTCATCAAGGCAGCAGGTCGTCACACCATGTTATTTTGAGTGTGGTGACACAGGCCACATGAGGAGATACTGCCCCAGGCTTAGGAGCAAGGCTGTACAGCAGGGGCAGCTGCCCACGACCCCAGCACCAACGGCCAAGCCACCTAGAGGTGGAGGGCAGAGTGGTAGAGGTCGATCCAGAGGTGGAGGCTAGACAGGGAGATGCCAGCTAGCTACTCCTCAGTTAGGTGGAGGCCAGACAACCGATTCTCCAGCTAGATTCTATGCTTTTCTAGCCAGGCCGAATGCATTGGCCTCAGATGCCGTCATCACAGGTATTATCTCCTTCAGCGGTAGAGATGCATCGGTATTATTTGATCCAGGGTCTACTTATTCTTATGTATCATCTCTTTTTGCTCATTTCCTGGCTATTTCTCCTGAGCCTTTGGGTGTTCCTGTTCATATGTCCGCTCCTGTGGGTGATTCTGTGGTTGTGTACCGGATCTACCGGTCTTGTGTGGTTACTTTCTGTGGTTTTGCGACTAGAGTAGATCTTCTGTTGCTCGATATGATCAATTTTGAGGTTATCCTGGGCATGGATTGGTTATCTCCATATCACTCTATTCTAGATGGCCATGCCAAGACTATTTCTCTAGCGATGCCAGGGTTGCCGAGATTGGAGTGGAAGGGGTCCACAGTTGATACGCCTAGCAGGGTCATTTTTTTCCTGAAGGCACAGCGCATGGTGGAGAAGGGGTGTTTGGCTTATTTAGCTTATGTGCAAGACACCACCGCAGAGTCTCCAACGATTGATTCAGTGCTAGTAGTCCGAGAGTTCGTCGGTGTTTTTCCTTCTGATCTTCCTGGCATGCCTGCGGGTCGTGATATTGATTTCTGTATTGATTTGGCTCCAGGCACTCAGCCTATATCTATCCCACCGTACCGCATGGCTCCTATGGAGCTGAAGGAGCAGTTGGAGTTGTTAGAAAAGGGGTTTGTTAGGCCCAGTGTATCTCCTTGGGGTGCACCAGTGCTATTCGTGAAGAAGAAGGATGGGACTATGCGGATGTGTATTGATTACCGCCAGTTGAACAAAGTCACCATCAAGAACAAGTATCCATTGCCCCGTATTGATGATTTGTTTGATCAGTTGCAGGGTGCTGGTGTGTTCTCTAAGATCGACTTGAGGTCAGGGTATCATCAGCTGAAGATTCGGGATTCGGATGTTCCGAAAACTGCATTCAGGACTAGGTATGGCCACTAAGAGCTCCTGGTGATGTCCTTTGGCTTGACTAATGCTCCAGCGGCATTTATGGATTTGATGAACAGGGTGTTCAGGCCTTATATTGATTCTTTTGTCATCGTTTTCATTGATGACATCTTGATATACTCACGTACCTTGCGGGAGCACGAGCAGCATTTGAGAGTAGTGCTTCAGACCTTGCGAGAACAGCAGCTTTATGCTAAGTTCTCCAAGTGTGAGTTTTCGCTAGAGTCAGTAGCATTCTTGGGGCATATAGTGTCAGGAGAGTGTATTAAGGTGGATCCCAAGAAGATTGAGGCAGTTCAGAGTTGGCCACGTCCTACTTCAGTGAACGAGATCAGGAGCTTCTTAGGGTTAGCAGGCTATTAGCGGCGATTCGTGCAAGGCTTTTCATCTATTGCATCACCTCTGACCAGGTTGACTCAAAAGGGTTCCCCGTTCTGTTGGTCCGATGATTGTGAGGAGAGCTTCCAGAAGCTCAAGACGGCTTTGACTACGGCACCAGTTCTTGTATTGCCTTCCGGTTCAGGGATGTATACAGTGTATTACGATGTTTCTCGTGTCATCTTGGGTTGTGTATTGATGCAGGAGGGGCGAGTAATTGCATATGCTTCACGTCAGCTGAAGGTTCATGAGAAAAATTACCCTATGCACGATCTAGAGTTGGCGGCGATTGTTCATGCTCTTAAGATATGGAGGCATTATTTATATGGAGTGTCATGTGAGGTTTATACAGACTATCGCAGCTTGCAGCATTTGTTCAAGCAGAGGGATCTTAATTTGAGGCAGCGCAGGTGGATTGAGTTACTAAAGGATTATGACATTACCATTCTTTATCATCCAGGCAAGGCAAATGTGGTTGCGGATGCCTTGAGTAGGAAGGCGGAGAGTATGGGTAGCTTGGCATTCATTCCTGCTGAGATGAGACCATTAGCTTGGGACGTTCAGTCTTTAGCTAACAGACTTGTAAGATTGGATATTTCAGAGCCCAGCCTGGTTCTAGCATGTGTGGTTGCTCGATCTTTGTTATTGGGGCAGATTAAGGCCCGATAGTTCGATGATCCACATTTGGCAGTTCTCAGAGAGACGGTACTTCAGGGAGGTTCCAAGGAGATTTCTATTGGCCTTGATGGTGTGTTATAGCTTCAAGGTCGTGTATGTGTCCCTAATGTTGATGGCTTTAAGGAGAGGATTCTAGAAGAGGCCCACTGTTCGAGGTACTCTATTTATCCGGGTGCCACGAAGATGTATCGTGACTTGAGACAGCAGTACTGGTGGTGGAGGATGAAGAAGGACATAGTGGAGTATGTTGCTAGATGTTGGAATTGCCAGCAGGCCAAATATGAGCACCAGAGGCCAGGTGGCCTACTTTAGCAGATGCCTATTCCAGAGTGGAAATGGGAGCGCATCACCATGGATTTTGTTGTTGTGTTGCCACAGACTCAGTGAAAGGTTGATTCAGTGTGGGTTATTATGGATAGATTGACCAAGTCGGCCCACTTCATTCCAATGGCGACTACTTATATGGCGGAGAGATATTCCCAGATTTACATTCGGGAGATAGTGGGGTGCACAGTGTGCCGTTCTCCATCATATCAGACAGAGGAGACCCGCGTAGAGCTTAGCACGGCATTCCATCCTTAGACCGATAGGCAGTCGGAGCGGACAGTTCAGATTTTAGAGGATATGCTAAGCGCATGTGTGATTGACTTTGGGGGGGTAATGGGATCAGTTCTTACCCTTAGCGGAGTTTGCATATAATAACAGTTATTAGTTCAGCATAGAGAGGGCCCCGTATGAGGCATTATATGGTCGGCGTTGTCGTTCTCCTATCAGGTGGTTTGAGCCTGGTGAGGCTAAGTTGCTTGGTACAAATTTTGTTCAGGATTCTCTGGATAAGGTAAAGTTGATTTAGGAGAGGCTCCGCACAGCTCAGTCCAGGCAGAAGAGTTATGCGGACCAGAAGGCGCGCGATGTGTCATTCATGATTGGTGAGAAGGTTCTCTTGAAGGTTTCGCCCATGAAGGGCATTATGAGGTTCGGAAAGAAGGGAAAGTTGAGCCCAAGGTTTATTGGCCCCTTCGAGGTGTTGAGGCGAGTTGGAGAGGTTGCCTATGAGCTTGCTTTACCTCCCAGTTTATCAAGAGTTCATCCTGTCACGACCCAAAATCAGCTAAGGGTCGTGATGGCGCCGGACATCGCTGTCAAGCAAGCCAATTAAATTACCGATTTAAAATTCTCTTTTAAAATACAACAAATTCCAGAAATTTCTTTTCATTTTTCATAAATAAGAGGTTTTTGCTTCAATTCAAATCAACAATAACAATTAAATGAAATCTTTCGAAAAACCATCCCAGAACCCGATGTCACAAGTGCATGAGCGACTACTGATAAGTGAAATAAAGTACAACCTCTGTCCGGAATACAGTGGACAGGGAATAAATAATTAAAGTACAGAGAGGAACTATACTAGTTACGGGTCGCCTCACAAATTACAGCTCACCTAGTCCCAGAGTTATCCGTGCTGCTACGCTAGTAGGCCGCTAAAGTGTCACGTACCTGTGCAACAAAAATGCACAGAAGTGTAGTATGAGTACGTAATCAATGTGTACTCAGTGAGTATCTCGCCTAATCCCGAAGGGGTAGAGACGAGATGGCCGACTTCGACACTCACTAGAGGTCCATTATCAATATTCTATAACTCTATAACTGCGAGAATAATCATGGATTTGTAATAAAGTTCTGATTGTGAAGCCAGAAAATAGGTAAACACCTCCAACAATAAGTCAAGGGATTCTAAAGTCTGTTCTTTATTATCTTATCAGTTTATATCAAGCCACGTAGGGCCAATTCCACATTTACAATTTTCAAGTAACAGATAAACATGCGCAATTCATGCCGAGGTCGACGACCCGCTCCAACAGAATGTAAATTGTGCACTGCCGAGGGTCGAGCGGCACGAACCATAGATGCATCTATTTTCGCCGAGGCATTCGGCCCGTTCCATAAATAAACACATATCCTGCTCGCGAATCATCCATACGACGCAGGCACACATAAAATACATGCTCAAGTAGGAAATCAAGAGCTTATCGGGGATAATCAACCAAATAGACAAATTTTTCCTTTTTAACATTTCAGGGAGAATATAATATTAAACCTCTTTTTCAATTTCTTTACCAATTCAAGGTGATTTAAACAATTCAAATTACCAATGGGTTCACAGTAATTCAAGTATAACATGCCTTTTGAGTCCTAGACTACCCGAATAATAGCATAATAGTAGCTACGCACGGACTCTCGTCACCTCGTGCGTATGTAGCCCCCACAAATAGGAGCACATAACCAATTTAACTCACCTATGGGGTAAATTCCCCCTCACAAGATTAGAAAGGAGACTCGCCTCGCTCTGAAGATCCAAACCAGCATTCCACGCCCTTCCGAAGACTCTAATTGATGCACCAAGCTCCAAAACTAGCCAACGGTTATGCAAATCCATTAATATATGCTCAATTATTCATGAAAATCTAATTTATAGCAATTCCTAACTCCGATCGAAAAGTTAACCAAAATGCCCTCGGGCACACGTGCCCGGAAATCCGAAATTTCTCAAAGATAAAGATTACCCATAACCGTGGGAACTCAAATATATAATTTTCTCCTAATTCCATGCTCAAAATCGTGGCTAAATTCCAAGAATATGATTTTCTAGGTTTTCCCCTTAAAACCTCAATTTTTATACTACTTTTCATGTCTAATTCCATGGTATAACCTTGAATTTAGCTTGGAAATGAGTAGAAGCAGCTTACCTTAATGTTGATGATGAAATCCTTCCTTGAAGCTCTCCAAGAATCGCCCAATGAAGTTAAGAAAATGAGAAAAATGGCCAAACATCCGATTTTAAAACAATAGTTCTGCTGCCCCAGCTCTTTCCGCTTCTGAGGAATTATAGCCACTTATGCGGCTCCAATTTTTTGTAAATTAGGCTGCTTCTGCGGCTTCCCTGGCCTAGCCCAATTTTGCTTCTGTGATCTTTACACCGCAGATGCGGTTCTGCTTTAGCGGGGCCTTGACCGCATCTGCGGTCCTCCCCAAAATCCTATCTCTCGCTTCTGCGTCTCCCTTTCCGCTTCTGCGGCTCCGCATCAGCGGATCAAGGGCCGCTTCTATGGTACTAGATACCCTCACGCTTGTCCACTTCTGCGGCTTCTCCTCCGCTTCTGCGGGGCCGCTTCTGCGGTCCCATCTCCGCAGAAGCGAAAATACCAGATACCAACTGCTTAGTTATTTCTAAAAATCCCATTTTTGATCCGTTAACCACCTGGAATTCACCCAAGGCCCCCGGGACCCCAGCCAATCATACCAACCAATCCTAAAACACATTTTGGACTTGCTCGAGGCTTCAAATCATATCAGCCAACGCTAAATTCATGAATTACACCGCAATTCAAGCTTTATGAACTTTAAAACTTCAAACTTCTATTTCCGATGTTTAAACCCATCAAATCACGTCCGATTGACCTCAAATTTTGCACACAAATCATATTAGACATTACGGACCTACTCAGACTTCTGGAATTGGATTCCGACCCCGATATCAAAAAGTCAACCTCCGGTTAAACTTCTCAAAAACCTTTAAATTTCTATCTTTAGCCAAATGGCTCCAAAATGACCTACGGACCTCCGAATTCACTTCTGATCGCGCCCACAAATCCAGAATCACCATACGGAGCTATTCACAGTCTTGGAATCCCAAACAGACATCAATAACACTGAAATGCACTTCAAGCCAAACTTATAAAATTCCTTCTAAAATGCTAACTTCCACAATAGGCGCCAAAATGCTCTCGGGTTATCCAAAACCCAATCTGGGCATACGCTCAAGTCCGAAATCATCATACAAACCTGCTGGAACCTTCAGATCCCGATTCCGAGGTCGTTTACTTTAAATTCCAACCCTAGTTCATCTTTTAACTTTAAGCTCCTGAAATAAGAATTCTCTTCTCAAATCAACTCTGGACTTCCCGAAATCAAATTTTGGCCACGCGTACAAGTCATAATACCTGAAATGAAGTTGTTCATGGCCTCCGACTGCTGAACGGAGTGCTAGTACTCAAAACGACCGGTCGGGTCATTACATTCTCTCCCACTTAAACATACGTTCGTCCTCGAACGTGCTGAGAACTGTACTGGAGTGGTCTGAAATCACTGTTTAGCACCACACGCACCTTCACGTGCTACCACAACTCAGTTGAGCACATTAGCTCGATAAGTTTTGAAGATACTCCCTTTTATTCAAGCTAATAAGCCTTAGAGCCCAATTCCAACATCCAGAATTCTATGCCAGGCCTGTTCCCAACATACGATCACCGTATCAATCACTATATCCGGTACTCAAACATGACTGCATAACTCCGCTGAATTTACACTTTGCATGACTTTACTCATAGGACCACAATAACATTTCTGTTTGAATAAATCAAAATTCCACGAAGTCGATGCTCCTATTGCACCTCATGACCTACATAGGTCTTACTCTAACTATTACAATACCGCCATGACGGATGAGATGCCGAAATTCATAATCAACTACCGAGTCTACCGATCATTGAGTCTATACTTCTGACAAGAAACATTACCACATTCTGAACCTAATAATGACTTTTGCTCCTTAATATACTTCATATAATCCGGTTGCACTAATCTTAATTCCCATAATCTCATCTTATCCAACATGAACTGCTCGGCAATAAACCACTTCGAATGCGATCACAACTCTCATATGACGCCACGATGTGCCAATGGCCACCAATCCGAACACAACACAATAGGAAATCGAACTCTGGAGGGAATTACCTAACTCCCGCACTACTACGGACTTTCCTTAGAAAATAGGAAGCAGGACATACCAAATTAGCATATAGAAATCTACACTCATCGTCACATTGTTGCGGCGCGCAACCCGAACAAAATGACATACCCATGGCGGCATGCAACCCGATCCAAATAACATGCCCATGGCGGCGTGCCACCCGATCCAAATAACATGCCCATGGAGGTGTGCCACCCGATCCACACATAGATCTCACGTAAGGAGATTGCACTTCGAGCTAAATCTGCTCATTACAATAAAATATCGAATCTAGGTCACAAGCACGCTAAGTGCATAGTGCCATCCCTTAGGGGACATATAGCGCGATAAGCTACAAAAATCAAGCACAACTGAGGTGCGATATGAGATTTGAATATCAAGAGCCATTAGCTCATAATACGACATTCCCACGTGCGTCCTCAACACGTACACAATTTCTCAGGCCGTCTCACAACTCACACGGCGCAATGTATCACTTCACGAAATATCTAACAACGAGATGACACCCTGACTACTGTATAAGGAGCGCATTACTGAAATGAACACAACTTGCCTGTCATAGAGCCCATATTCACATTTAAACCCATCCACCGACCTCAAGTCGATCCTGATAACATCAAATTAAGCCAATAACCTTTCAAAGGTCCAAACTAATTTTTTTCTTCTCATAACACACAAGAACAACCGTCATAACCGGAGCAAACCTCCTCGGGTCATAACCCAATAAATAAGGTGCCCTCCAAGCATAAATTCTCAAAGCAATGATATTACCCAAATTCCTCATACTTGGTTTAAATCTTTAGCCAATCAAGTGACTACATGTCACACTTATACAATCTTCCCATGGGACACGCTCCCACAATCTTTCGAAATGCATAACGGGTCCGTACATCTAAACCATTAGACGCACTAACGCTGAAAAGCAATCCAGAATCCTTAACCAGGATGCGAAAACTCTTCCTCAACACATCGATCTCAGGTGACGCTGAAGACAATACCAATTTACTTTAATCATTCAACCACTTCTTTGCTCATCCGAGCCCGTGATATCCTTGCCAGCCCAAGCTGCAACATTGATCCTTACTTTGAATTCCCATGCTACTCACTGCACCCAATGTGCCAACATATGATAGAACACGATTTTCATCATAACCCCGAAACCGTTAATATTTTAACACTTTATCATATAACAGCTTTGCACTTTACTCACTTCAGGAGAACCATAGCAACACACAGGTAAATTCCCATAACCGTAGAATATGCAAATCTGCAAGTAGTGGTCCAAGCCACCATAACCCCTTCCAGAATCTATTTTCCCACATAACAAGCCATAACAATAGAAGGCTTCTGAATGACACCCATTATGGCGACCGGCAGACCTCACTCGTACCGCCACAAATCATACGCACAACTTGATCACACTGGATGAACTGACCTCAAATCCCAACATGCCCAAAGTCGACTGTGGTTAATCAATCCCTTTTTCTTCCAATTTATCCTTGAGTGCTTTGGAAATAATACTGACTCTCTTCTTCACATAACATACTCCATCTACACTCATCCCGAGTGACCTTGAATCGTGAGACCATGCTATCTCACCCTTACGGACCATTTCATACTTCCCAATTGCTACATCACAAGCCAACCATCATAGAACATTCTTTGCCACTTCTCATAAGCTACTTTCCAAGCTTGATTCTTAATTGTACTTATAGGCTCGAAATCTTTAAGCACAATACTTTACTTCTTTTGAATCCATTAGTACCGTTACTGAGAGCCACCCGCTCTGACTTGGTCCCGAATATACTCAGCTCCATAAATCTCATAGCACATGAATACCTTCTCGACGAGGCACCCGGCGAAATCACTTCCTCTGAAACCTGTATCTATACAAGGTATAAATCCTGAACCTTCCTCCAAGTCCGAACATGAGCCAATAAGGCCAACCATAGCATGCTTCCAACAATTCATTTGCTGAAATTACCACTTATGGTCTTTTTCCGTAGCTGAGATAACCCACCAAGATATTAATAACTGGAAACCTCACAAGTAGCTAACCATGAAACCCAAATCATAAGCGGTGGGACTCTCCCACTTAGCTTGAAGCCATAATTACCAATACTCTGGAGTTCACTATTATTCTAAACCTCTTGTTGACATAACCTTGTGCAATCAATCACCAGCCTTCTCGATGTCTTACCGTAGAAACGGAATTGGATCCTCTAAACCATTAACGCCATTCACACAACAATTCTCTTTTGCTGCATATCTGGTAGAACTCTTCGCAGAAGCCTCGCCAACCACGCGACTGCTAACCTGCTCACAGGGATACCCTACCTGTGGAAACCTTCTCTCGGCATCTTCCAACGCTACGGTACGGGTCATAATCACTACGACATTAATAACCCATCCTAAGTCCGAGCTCACTCTCCAGCTGCACGAGTCCATTCATCCCTCGTGGACATCCATTGATTGTGCGACAACATCCCTTCACTTGAAGGTCATGCTACGTCTTTATTCACTTCATGCAGCTCCTTTCCGTCATATCCAATCTCCTGTCGCATAACAACACCATGCTTCGAATTAATCTACCGACTTCCATTGCCCATCGCTAAAATCCCAGATCCTTCCAAACTATCCTTAGGCACGTAGTCATCCTACTACCGGGCCCTATACAGCCCCGCCACTCTCCCACTTTGGGCAAACTCACTCCTTTAATTGGGTGATCGGCCTGCGTTCCCTAAGCCTGGCCTTTTAGAAGTTTAAAACTCCGTCGGACACTTCCCATATGTCCTCCTCATCCTTTGCTGCTAAGTCGTTGCCTTAATAAAATTTATCTTTATAGTACTTGAATTCCACGATTTGTTATTAATCCCAAACCTTTCCGAAGGTCGTCTTTATCGAACCATCAACAGTAGAAAATTCTAATTCAATCTTAAACCACCGCATCATTCGATAACTGACAGTTGTATCTTCGACACTATTTCACTATATCTTGCCCCAAGGCGAATAGTAGCAGATCATAACACTGACAAGCTTAAAGCATTCAATTAGGACAATCACACCCCCATGTAGAGGAGAACTCCACCACGCTTGCAATTACCACGTTTCATTACTTCCACCAGTCCACTTCTGACCATCCTTAGTTCGATTGACTTTCCCCTGCCTGGAATAAAATACTGACTCCCTTGATTACACTCTGAGTAAACCTCCCTTCAATTCATTCACTGCCCCAACACGTGGGCAAACACCCTACCATCACAACAACACTGCGAAATAATTGTTCATAAGCATCATGGAAATTTGTGCCTAGCCTCAAGGCTCTTAGAAGTCCTGTTACTGAGCTGAAACAATAGAATACCCCTCCAAAGCACGACTATAATAGTCCAATCAACTATACCGGGAAAATCATCCCGCACCACATTTGTAGTGCCATTACAATCCTTCAATTTTTGATTTATGACAAGCGCTCGCATCGCGTAAGATTGAGTAGGAAGAAATCAAAGGCATAAGCCTCAAAGGAATCGAACCGCATGATAATGAAATCAAGAAGGGAAGTACCCCTAACAGTCCTGTAGCCTCCCGAGGATAAGTACAGACGTCTCCGTACCGATCCGCGAGACTCTACTAGACTTGCTCATGACTCGTGAGACCGACAGGAACCTAGTGCTCTGATACCATGTTGTCACGACCCAAAATCCACTAAGGGTCGTGATGGCGTCGGACACCGCTGTCAGGCAAGCCAATTAAATTACCGATTTAAAATTCACTTTTAAAATACAACAAATTCCAGAAATTTCTTTCCATTTTCCATAAATAAGAGGTTTTTTCTTCAATTCAAATCAACAATAACAATTAAATCAAATCTTTCGAAAAACCATCCCAGAACCCGGTGTCGCAAGTGCATGAGCGACTACTGATAAGTGAAATAAAGTACAACCTCTATCCGGAATACAGTGGACAGGGAATAACTAATTAAAGCACAGAGAGGAACTACACTAGCTGTGGGTCGCCTCACAAATTGCAGCTCACCTAGTCCTAGAGTTATCCGTGCTGCTATGCCAGTAGGCCGCTAAAGTGTCATGTACCTATGCAACAAAAATGCACAGAAGTGTAGTATGAGTACGTA
This sequence comes from Nicotiana glauca, assembly GCA_026770625.1. NCBI lineage: Eukaryota > Viridiplantae > Streptophyta > Magnoliopsida > Solanales > Solanaceae > Nicotiana > Nicotiana glauca. Next base: position 37,688 of record MU667089.1, on the reverse strand, counting down.
ATCAACGTGTACTCAGTGAGTATCCCGCCTAATCCCGAAGGGGTAGAGACGAGATGGCCGACTTCGACACTCACTGGAAGTCCATTATCAATATTCTATAATTGCGAGAATAATCATGGAATTGTATAAAAGTTCTGATTGTGAAGCCAGAAAATAGGTAAACACCTTCACCAATAAGTCAAGGGATTCTAAAGTCTTTTCTTTATTATCTTATCAGTTTATATCAAGCCACGTAGGGCCAATTCCACATTTACAATTTTCAAGTAAAAGATAAACATGCGCAATTCATGCCGAGGTCGACGGCCCGCTCCAACAGAATGTAAATTGTGCACTGCCGAGGGTCGAGCGGCATGAACCATAGATGCATCTATTTTCACCGAGGCGTTCGGCCCGTTCCACAAATAAACACATATTCTACTCGCGAATCATCCATGCGACGCAGGCACAAATAAAATACATGCTCAAGTAGGAAATCAAGAGCTTATCGGGGATAATCAACCATATAGACAAATTTTTCCTTTTTAACATTTCAGGGATAATTTAATATTAAACCTCTTTTTAAATTCCTTTACCAATTCAAGATGATTTAAATAATTCAAATTACCAATGGGTTCATAGTAATTCAAGTATAAAATGCCTTTTGGGTCCTAGACTACCCGAACAATAGCATAATAGTAGCTATGCACGGACTCTCGTCACCTCGTGCATACGTAGCCCACATAAATAGAAGCACATAACCAATTTAACTCACCTATGGGGTAAATTCCCCCTCACAAGATTAGAAAGGAGACTCACCTCGCTCCGAAGATCCAAACCAGCATTCCACGCCCTTCCGAAGACTCTAATTAATGCACCAAGCTCCAAACCTAGCAAATGGTTATGAAAATCCATTAATATATGCTCAATTATTCATTACAATCTAATTTATAGAAATTCCTAACTCTGATCGAAAAGTTAACCAAAATGCCCTCGGGCCCACGTGCCCGGAAATCCAAAATTTCTCGAAGATAAATATTACCCATAACCTTGGGAACTCAAATATATAATTTTCTCCTAATTCCATGCTCAAAATCGTGGCTAAATTCTAAGAATATGATTTTCCAGGTTTTCCCCTTAAAACCTCAATTTTTATACTACTTTTCATGTATAATTACATGGTATAACCTTGTATTTAGCTTGGAAATGAGTAGAAGTAGCTTACCTTAACATTGATGATGAAATCCCTCCTTGAATCTCTCAAAGAATCGCCCAATGAATTGAAGAAAATGAGAGAAATGGCCAAACATCCGATTTTAAAACAATGGTTCTTCCCCAGCTCTTTTCGCTTCTGCGGAATTATAGCCGCTCATGCGGCTCCGCTTTTGCGTAAATTAGGCCGTTTCTGCGGCTTCCCTGGCCTAGCTCAATTTTGCTTCTGCGATCTTTCCACCGCAGATGCGGTTCCGCAGATGCGGGGCCTTGACCTCATCTGCGGTCCTCCCCGAAATCCTATCTCTCGCTTTTGCATCTCCCTTTCTGTTTCTGCAGCTTCGCATCAGCGGATCAAGGGTTGCTTCTGCGGTCCTGGCTTCCCTCACGCTTGTCTGCTTCTGCGGCTTCTCCTCCGCTTCTGCGGTCCCATCTCCGCAAAAGCGGAAATATCAGATACCAGCTGCTTAGTTATTTCCAAAAATCCCATTTTTGATCCGTTAACCACCCGAAATTCACCCGAGGCTCCCGGGACCCCAGCCAATCATACCAACCAATCCCAAAATACATTACGGACTTGCTCGAGGCTTCAAATCATATCAACCAATGCTAAATTCATGAATTACACCGCAATTCAAGCTTTATGAACTTTAAAACTTCAAACTTCTATTTCCCATGTTTAAACCCATCAAATCATGTCCGATTGACCTCAAATTTTGCACACAAATCATATTTGACATTATGGACCTACTCAGACTTCCAGAATTGGATTCCGACCCCGATATCAAAAAGTCAACCTCCGGTCAGACTTCTCAAAAAACTTCAAATTTCTATCTTTAACCAAATGGCTCCAAAATGACCTACGGACCTCCGAATTCACTTTTGATCGCGCCCCCAAATCCAGAATCACCATATGGAGCTATCCACAGTCTCGAAATCCAAAACAGACATCAATAACACTGAAATGCACTTCAAGCCAAACTTATGAAATTCCTTCTAAAATGCTAACGTCCATAATAGGCACCAAAATGCTCCCGGTTTATCCAAAACCCAATCCGGGCATACTCCCGAGTTTGAAATTATCATACGAACCTATTGGAACCTTCAGATCTCGATTCCGAGGTAGTTTACTTAAAATTCCAACCCTAGTTCATTCTTTTAACTTTAAGCTCCCGAAATAAGAATTCTCTTCTCAAATCAACTCTGGACTTCCCGAAATCAAATTCCGACCACGCATACAAGTCATAATACCTGAAATGAAGCTGTTCATGGCCTCTGACTACTAAATGGAGCGCTAGTAGTCAAAACAACCAGTCGGGTCGTTACACATCCAGTCTTCCATGTATAGATGGTCCGGAAGTATCATGCCGACTATTCACATGTGTTGGATTTCAGTACCATTCTGTTAGATGAGAGCTTGGGCTACGAGGAGGAGCCAGTTGCCATTGTTGATAAACAGGACCGCCAGTTGAGGTTCAAGAGGATTTCTACGGTAAGAGTCCAGTAGAGGGGCGATCTGGGAGTCCGAGGAGGACATGCATAGCCGATATCCCCACTTATTCAACAGTCCAGGTACTTTTCTATGTCCGTTCATGGACGAACGTTTGTTTAAGAGGTGGAGAATTTAACGACCCGACTGGTCGTTTTGCATTTTTGAACCCCGTTCCCTTAAATAAAACTTCCCGCACTTTCTTTAGCTAATTTATGACTTGCGGGGACGGGTGGTTTGGGAGTTAGAAGAGTTTTGAGCGAGAACAAGTCTAGCTTCTTCTTTAAGTTTCTTTAACAAGGCCAAGTTTGACTTCGGTCAACATTTTGGAGAACGGACCCGGAATCGTGATTTGACAATTTTTGAGGGCCCGCAGGAAAATATGGGACCTGGGCGTATGCCCGGAATCGAATTCTGAGGTCCCTAGCCCGAGTAATGAATTTTTATGTGAAATTGTTAAGTTTAAGTTTCAAAGATTTAAATAAAGTAAGAAATCATTGTTTTCATAGGTATCACGTTTCGATTCCGATTCCGAAACTTGGTACAAGTCCGAAATATCAGTTAAGACTTACCCATAAAATTTGGTGTAAATCCGAGTGGTTTAAGGGCGTTTTGACCAGTTAGGAGGAAATTTAGAACTTGAAGGTTCAATGATTTGAATCATTTGGTTTTGGGGTTGATTCCTTGATTTAGCATTGTTTTAAGCGTTTCGAGGGTTCGAGTAGGTTTGCCTCATGATTTTAGACTTGTCGGTATGTTCGGATGGGGCTCGAGAGCCCCGAGCGTCAAATGGTCGAGGTTCGAGTGAAGTTGAAAACTTAGGGAAAAAAACCTTATATGTGCTGCTTCTGTCATAACCACTTCTGCGGTCCAACCGCAGAAGCGAGACAGCAGAAGCAGTCGCTTAATCGCAGAAGCGGAAAGGGGCCAAGTCCTGGGAAACCTCAGAAGCGGCCCAGGGACAGCAGAAGCGGTTTCGCCTATGTGGCCCCCGGACCACAGAAGTGGTCGAGCCCCAACTGCCAAAAGTTTTTCCGCAGAAGCGGAAGTACTTTCGTAGAGGCAAAAATAACTGGGGACAGAAGGGTTCATTTAATACGAGCTCAAGCTCATTTCTCTCAACACTTGGGAGATTTTTGAGGTTTCAAAGAGAGAGTTTCCATATATCATTGCAAGGTAAGTAATCCCCACTCACTTTTAGCTCAAATACATAAACATTAGGTATATTTAACACTAAAATTAGGTAAAAATCAAGAGATTAGAGTTATACCTAGGGTTTAATCAAAATTGAGACTTAATCCTATAATTTTGCCATGAAATGAACTAGAAATCATATATTTGTGATCCTTAGGTGATAGAGAACAACTTCCTTCGAAAAATATTGAAAACCGGGAACGTGGGTCCGGGGTCGAAATTTAGGAAACTTGCATTAATGGTTAGGAAATTGCTTAAACAATTAGAATTTAACCTTGTAAGCTCTTATTGACTAGTTCTTGCTTATTTTAATTAGTTGGTGCTCGTTTGGCTAGAAATTGAGGGTTTGGGCTTATTCTTGATATCGGAAGTGCGCTTCGGAGTGAGGTGAGTCTCCTTTCTAACCTCGTAAGAGGGAATTGTTCCCTTAGGATTAAGGTTTGAGTGTTTGTTGCTAAATGCAGGGACTACGCACACGTTAGGTGACGGGAGCCCATGCGTAGCTACTACTATGTTAAATGTCCAGGTAGCTTAGGACCTACAACTGTCACGACACGAATTTCCCACCACCGGGGTCGTGATGGCGCCTACTATCGGATCTAGGCAAGCTAACTATTTAAACATTTCACAAAGTTTTTATCTAGAACAATATGATAAACTGAAATAAATACTTAAAATATGCGGAAGACTTTTAACAAAAACGATTTCATAATGCGGAAGTTTAAAACATATCTCTACCCATTATCTGGTGTCACCACTCACGGACTACTAAGGAGTACTAAAAACATCAGTCTGAAAGAAAATACACAAGAGTCTGTCTCGATACAAATAAACAAACTGAAATAACATAGATGAGACTCCGAGCCCGCAGACATCAATTAAGCTACCTAAGAGTCTCTGGACTGAAGGTCGGCTGCCGGTCTAGAACTGCTGCGACGATCCGTAAGCTGCCTCCTGATCTGTGCACAAAAAGGCACAGAAGTGTAGCATCAGCACAACCGACCCCATGTGCTGGTAAGTGCCTGGCCTAACCCCAGCG
>MU667089.1:13971-26884 GCA_026770625.1 Nicotiana glauca | reverse complement strand
TGGGGCATTGGTCAACCCAAATGACATGACCAAAAACTCATAATGCCCGTACCGAGTGCGAAATGCTGTCTTAGGGACATCAGATGCCCTAATCCTCAACTGGTGATAACCTGACCTCAAATCTATCTTTGAAATTTTTCACATAACTCACATATTTTAACATTAAAACTTTCCTGCTTCGCGCCCGGACTGCGCACGCAAATCGAGGAAACCAAAAGTGAGGTTTTCAAGGCCTCGGAAGCACGGAAAAGGGAGAAATAGGGTGATGACCCTTTGGGTCGTCACAACAACATGCCTACTAAATACATCTCTTATGTTAATTTGTTGTTATGAACACCTAGTGTGTACTAGAGACTTAAAATGGGGATATGAGCATACTTTTATAGTTAATTAAGTCTGGTTTGGTATTTTTGACCATGTATGTGCCATGTGTGTGAACTTGACATTTCATCCTTATTTGTGGATTGGGCCGATCGCCTCGGCATGAATAGATGTATCTATAGGCGCGCCGTCGACCCTCGGCAAGTGTACAGTTTATTTCTGTTGGTTCGGGTCATCGCCTCGGTATTATGTGCGCATATCAAATGTGGAAAAGCTTATATATGCTTTATTTTGCCATTATCTCATATGATAAACTATAAACTTGATGTTGTAGATTTCTTGGCTTATACCACTTGTCATGAAACTGTCGATGCTTGTAAATTCCATGATTTTAACTTATCATACGTGTATATATATTTTAATTGACCTTAGTAAGTATCGAGTCGACCTCTCGTCTCTACTTCTTCAAGATTAGACGAGATACTTACTGGGTACATGTTGTTTATGCACTCATGCTACACTTCTCTACTTAAATGTACAGGAATTGAGGCAGGTGCATCAGGACATCATTACGGTGCATATCAGTGAGCACATCTGGGACTTCTATGGTGAGCTGCATTCCCTTCTTGCCGATCCGCAGCCGAAGAAGTCTTCCTTATATTTTTGTTGTCTCTATCTATCCTGATTCAGATAGTAGGATAGGGTATTATTCTTTTGTGTATATTCTACTAGTTGCCCATAGCTTGTGACACCAGGTTCTGGCATACACAGTGGTAGATGTTATTTTGGGTTGTATAACTATCTTTACATTTCATTGATCTTTACTGGTTTATAACTCTAAATTGGGAAAAATCTATTATAATGGTTTTTGGCAAAGGTAAAATGAGAATTTAATTATACTTTCGCGTTGGCTGGCCTGACACATGGTGCCGGACGCCATCATGACCTATTATGGAAAATGGGTCGTGACAACAACTCTGCCTCTACGCAGCCAATACCCGCTACCGGGTGAACAAATACCTGCAACTGCATGCGAGGTGCAGGGAGTAAAGTGAGTACTCCAACTCAGTGAGTAATAAAGGTAAATAATAACTGAGCAGCAAGAAATCACGTAAATCAACCAACATGTTGTATAGAAGCGGGGTACAATTTTCTAAGAAAAATAGTGAAATCTATGATATCTTTAAAAATGCCTTGGCTCAGTTCAAATCTCTTTTGAAAATGGTCTTTTCAATAATTATGAAAACGATTTCAAAATAGTTAGTGCTGATAAGCACGGAAAATCCGCCCCTCGGGCACAAGTACCATAGTATAACAGGTAAAAAGGCAATTAAATATGCAAGATGAGCACATAAAAGTCCGCCCCTCGGGCACATATCAAAAACAGTACTAGCCCCTCGGGCTCAATATCGATCGCTCAGAACAGTATCAGCCCCTTGGGCACAGTATCTCATCACTCAGAACAGTATCAGCCCCCCAGGCTCAGTGTCACATCACTCAAATAGTATTAGCCCCTCGGGCTCAGTATCACAACCCATGGGTACCCGTGCTCACTTTGGGTGTGCAGACTCCGGAGGGGCTCCTACAGCCTAAGCGATATCATAATAAGGCCTGAAAGCCTGTACATATCAATATGAGGCCTGAAAGCCTTCTCACAATACACTCTAGGCCTAAAAGCCTCCTCACAATACACTCGAGGCCTGAAAGCCTCCTCACAATAAGCTCGAGGCCTAAAAGCCTCCTCACAATACACTCGAGGCCTGAAAGCCTCCTCACAATACATTCGAGGCCTGAAAGCCTTCTCACAATACACTCGAGGCCTGAAAACCTTCTCACAATACACTCAAGGCCTGAAAGCCTCCTCACATATCACTCAACATATCCTCACACATGGCCCTCGACCTCAATCAGTCCAAAATTAATCATAAGCCCCTCGGGCATCAGTAAAAACAATAATGCTCAGCTCAAATAATATTTCAAATATCAGTTAAAAACTCAAGGTTGAGTAAAAATATAGCTGAGTTCATGAAACAGTGTAATTCAAATGGACTGAGTTCAAATAGTATTTCAAATAGTGAGGAACACAGTGATTATAGCTCACGAGGAGTTCAAACAGTCGGCAATAAGCCCCAAGTATGGCAATTGTAATGACCCAAATTGTCATCATTAAATTAAATAATTATCTCGGTGTTTCAAGACCCTGAAAAGTAGTATCAATAATTCTTCGTCTTGCATGCGCAGTCCGTATAATTTCTCGGAAGGTTTTTATGTGAAAATGAATTAAAAACTCAATTGAGTTGACTTCGGTCAACATTTTGAGCAAACGAACCCGGATCCAAGTTTTGACCAATTGCTAGTTCCGTATCGTGATTTGGGACTTGGTCATATGCCCGAAATTGAATTCGGAGGTCCATAGATCAAATTATCCCCATTTAACGGAATCTAGAAATCTAAGGCTAAACATTTCTTACGTTTGACCGAGGAGTTGACTTTTTGATATCGGGGTTGGAATCTAGTTCTGAAAATTTTCATAGCTTCGTTATGTCATTTATGACTAGTGTGCAAAATTTGAAGTCAATCGAACTTGATTTGATAGTTTTTTGCGTCGAATATAGAAGTTAGATGTTCTTAGTTTCATTAGGCTTGAATTGAGGTGTGACTCGTGTTTTTAGCATTTTTATATGAGATTTGAGGTTTCGACTAAGTCTGTCTCATGTTTAAGGACTTGCTGGTCTATTTTATTGAAGTCCCCAGGGCCTCGGCCGGATTTCGGAAGATTAACGGATATAAAAGGCTGCTGAAATTTTCTAGGCATTTTCTGCATTTTTTGCACATGCGAATAGTATCCGTGTACAGTACCCGCGTACGGTATACATGAACAGTACACATGAACAGTGCCCCGTGAATAGTGCCCGTGAATATTCCCCATGAACAGTACCACTGAATAGTACACGCGTGAACAGTAACACCGAAATCTTCTGGACAGAATGTAAAATTTTTGAAAATGGGACTTCTTCCCATTTTCCATTTTTGACGATTTAGAGCTCAGGGAGAGGCGATTTTCGGGAGATTTTCAGAGAAAACAACAGGGTAAGTGTTCTTAACTTACTTTTGGTTAAATTACCCAAATCTATTACTAGTTTTGGCATTAAATCTTTGAATTTAGTTGGAAGGTTTTGAAAACCCTCTCGGATAGATTTGAGGATTTGAGGGTCGAAATATTATCGAAATTTGGTAAAATTTATATGGTTGGACTCGTGGTTGAATGGAGGTTCATATTCCATAATTTTTGTTGGGTTCCGAGACGTGGGCTCCATGGGCGAATTTTAGTGCAATTTCGGATTTAAAATGGAAAAATGTAGAATTTCATATGGAATTAATTCATATAATTTTTATTGACTCAATCAAATTGTTTATGACTAGATTTGAGAATTTCGGGCACGAATTCGCGAGGCAAAGGCTTATCGAAATTTTGAATTGGTTGTAAAGCGAGGTAAGTGTTTGGTCTAACCTTAGCTTGAGGGATTAGGATTTGTGTCCTATTTGTTATGTGTTAATTGTGGAGTATGACATATAGGCATGGTGACGAGTATCTATATGTTGGTTCCAAGCATGCCCGTGAGTCTTGTATTATAATTGTTGTGACTCTATTGTAGTTTATTGCGCTTCATGTGTTACTATTACTATTGTTCCCTTGCCAGGATGTTTGTTTAAAAATATTGTTCCCTTGCTGGCATGTTTGTTTAATATTATTGTTCCCTTGCTGGGATGTTTATTTAATATTATTATTCCCTTGCCGGGATGTTTGTTTGATATTTTTGTTTCCTTGCTGGGATGTTTGTTTTGATAGTATTGTTCCCTTGCCGGGATGTTTGTTTAATATTATTGTTCCCTTGCTGGGATGTCTGTTTAATATTATTGTTCCCTTGCTGGGATATTTTTTTAATATTGTTGTTCCCTTGCCGGGATGTTTGTTTGATATTATTATTCCCTTGCTGGGATGTTTGTTTTGATAATATTGTTCCCTTGCCGGGATGTTTGTTTAATATTATTGTTCCCTTGCCGGAATGTTTGTTGATATTATTGTTTCCTTGCCGGGATTCTTGTGTGATTAGTGTTGGCAACAAAAATGAAATGGAAGCAGGTGGTACGCCTACCAGAAATATAATAAAATGGGATCGGGTGGTACGCCTACCACAAGATATAATGAAATGGGAGCGGGTGGTACGCCTACCACAAGATATAATAAAATGGGGGCGGGTGGTACGCCTACCACAAGATATAATGAAATGGGAACGGGTGGTACGCCTACCACAAGATATAATGAAATGGGAGCGGGTGGTACGCCTACCACAAATTATATTGATTACTTGTTATTGGTTTCCATGCCGGTAACATATTGTGCACAGTGTTAAAAAAATGAAATGGGAGCAGGTGGTACGCCTACCACAAGATATAATGAAATGGGAACGGGTGGTACGCCTACCACAAGATATATGAGAAACGGGATCGGGTTGCACGCCTGCAACAAGATGTGATCTGAAAGTGAAATCTGCCTTTGTTTTCCTTATTCTTGTTAGTGGCTGGATTTTGATTCCTTATAATGGTGATGTCGTGCACTTTCTACTGTTGTGTTTGTTTGTTGTTATCAATTCAAGTGTTTAAGCTGTTTGAATTCCTTTACTGTTGTTACCCTTCGTGTTAGAACCTACAGTGTTTGCATTATTTCAACACATTTATACATACATATATATACATTTCAATACTTCAAGCTTCAATAATTGTACTTTAATTGGAAAGGGTATTTTCTTTATCAAATGATTTCTAAAAATAACTTCATCTCCTCGTGTTGATTTCCTAATTTGTTTGGAAGTTGTACTCTGATCCCCGAATACGATCCCGGCTTAAATTCTTGGGCTTTTACTCATAATTCAAAGCTCCAAATCACTTGAATTTATTCCATAACATCTATATAGCTCGGAATCACTCCTACAAGGCATAAAACACACCGTTAGTGCAAAACACTAGTGACTAAAGCGCAAATACAACTAAATTGCAGTAAATTAGGGCGTAATAATCGACTAAAATACGTTATTATAGCCTATCATCATACTCTACTTTATGTTAAGTAAATGAGGCTCTTTGAACATTCTTAATTGTATTGGGTTATGGACCTTATGAACTGAGTAACATGAGAAGATTGTTGTGCAATGTGAGATAGAAATATGTCGGCACAAGGTGCCGGGAAAAATATTATAGTTTTATTTAATTTCACGTGAGTTGTCCGTGCGGTTGTAATATAAATATGGGCACGAGATGCCATAAAAATATAAAAGTGGACTGAGACTTATATTATTATGATTATGAAATGAGGCGTCACAAGGTGACCTTTACTCGAAAGAATTATATTCGAAAGGTATTTATTTGAAGGAAATATATTCGAAATATATATTCATTGAAAAGCATATTATCTCAGAGATTATTACTTGAAGAATTTAAAGGTGAAAGACTTATATTTGAAGAACTTGATTAATTTATTGCACTTGTATTTATTATTTATTCAGAAACATTTATGTTATTCTTGTTTTATGTTATTTATATCACGGATTGATAATTGTTGCCACCATTATATCTGCTTCATATTTTTTTGTATGCTATATTGCACAGGTTCATTTGGTAGTCTGGTTCTAGCCTCGTCACTACTTCGCCGGGGTTAGGCTAGGCACTTACCAGCACATGGGGTCGGTTGTGCTGATACTACAGTTATGTAAATTTTTTGTGTACAAATCCAGGTATTTGATCGATAGTAGCTGTTCGTTGCAGTGGAGACTCGAGGTAAACCTGCTGCAGCCTTCGCGGTCCTCGGAGTCACCTCCAATTGTACTTATTTCCATTTGTTCCTTTTGTTCGGAACAGTGATGTATTTATTTTGTATAACTACTCTTAGAAAAGCTTATGACTTGTACTACCGGTTTTGGGAATGGTAAATGTTACATCTCGCTTTTTCGTACGTTAAAAGTTTCATCTTCAGTTAATTGACGTGGACTTGGGGATGAGCTCGTCTTGACGTTAACATATTTACGTTATTTATAACAAGCGATAAATAAGTGTCCTAAAGGATAAAGGGTACATGAATTAAAGAAAATGAGTTTCGTTGAAAGTGGCCAATTTAAAATAAAATACGGGTCGACCGATAATACCCGATAATTATGAAGTAGTACCATGCAAGGTACCATATGACCACGGTAGTATAGTATATAAGTATATATGAAGTAAATTAAAAATAAATAGAATTTTAAGTAATTTGTGGTAATTATTAAATTATACGGGTAATTGATTAATTACCAGATTGCAGGACATTGCCGAGATAACTAATAAATGGGTAAAAAAATTAATAATCTCTACCCCCACCCCCCACATGGCAATAGACAGACTATTCAAATATATGACCAATTGGTCATATATGCTTAGTGGCAGGGAACGTGTAACTCATTTAAGTATTAGTCATATTAACTCATTTAGGTCTTAGTCATATTAGTCAGAGAGCAAAATAAATTCCTTCTTCAAGCTCTAACTCGATAAAGAGCAGATGAAATTTCTTCTTAATGTTCAAATATGTTTGGAGCAAAGGCAATTCCTTCTTAAGTTCAAATAAGCTTGAAACAGAAGCTTCAACCAAATCGAACAAAAATCGTTGGAATAAGTTGAAATTTAGATTACATTCATTTTGTTTTTGGTTTCAAAACCAAAAATGCTAGAGCAGAATCCATTTGTCCAAAATCCAAGCCAATTTCGTTCCTCAAGTTCAAAAGCGCAGAAGCTTAAATCTGACTTTTGGGTTCAAAGTTCAATCCACGAGGGTTTCCAACGGGATAATTATATGGAGTTGTTCTTACTCCAGGTATGTTAAGGCACTTCCTTCCTTCTTTTGGCACGATCTAATGTGAAATGAATACGCTATTTCATAATGAATCTACTCCTAGCAACTAAGGTTGTCCATGTTGTTCTTTCCGTACAAATTTATTCTAAGAAAATATGTATGATCGTTGAGTCCTAGTGAAGTTCATATTGATGGTATGATGTCCATAATGTTAAGGTGCAACGACTCCACGTCACTCTGAAAGGTTTAGAACGTGATTCCATGAGTCGAGCATGCATTATATATGTATCTATTTTACTCTACCGAGCCGCGCTATAGTCGGCCGGGTACGGCACCTATTGTGCAACCACTGATCAGTTGGGTTTTACCGAGCTCCACGTGGCCGGGTACGATTCTACCGAGCCTTATTATGGCCGGGTACGTTTTTACCGAGTCCTCTTTGAGGCCGGGTATGATATGATGATGATGATGCCCACAGAGGCGTATATTTTTAAAAGTTTATGTATATATATGTATTATGCATTTCATGTCAGTAGCCCCCAGAGGCACTCAGATGTTACAGGTTGTATCTTCTCTATCACTCTTTATATTACTGTTATTGTTTATGATTTCCTGCCTTACATACTCGGTACTTTATTCGTACTGACGTCCCTTTTGCTTGGGGACGCTGCGTTTCATGCCCGCAGGTCCCGATTGATAGATTGACTGTCCTCCTATTAGGCTATCAGCTCAGCGAAGGTGTTGGCGCACTCCACTTGCTCCGGAGTAGCCTATTTGGTCAGTATGCTTTGGATATGTATTGATTGGTATAGCGGGGCTCTGTCCCGACCTTTATGATTTTATGTACTCTTAGAGGCTTGTAGACAGATGTCAGGTGTATGGATACTTGTATGGCCTTGTCGGCCTATGTTTTGAGTTTACAAATGGTCATGTCGGCCTTATAGGCTCGTATGTCATATGTATAAGTTTGTATATCATGTTAGGTCATCATATGTTGAGTATTCCCTTATGTTTTATTCTTGTTATCTCATGACAGGTTTTCTGGCTTATTTACTCATAATAGTATAATAAGAAAGATATGTTACGTTGGTACTCGGTTAAGTAAGGTACCGGGTGCCCGTCGCGGCCCATCGGTTTGGGTCGTGACAAAAGTGGTATCAGAGCAGTTCTTTCCTAGGGATGTCTACAAGCCATGTCTAGTAGAGTCTTGTTTATGGGTGTGTCGTGCACCACACTTATAAGCAGGAGGCTACAGGGCATTTAGGATTGTCACTCTTTTTTTCTTACTCTAGATCGTGTGGTAGAGCTCACTTATAAGAATTCAAATTCGGAATTTTTTTGTTATTCGTAATAAGACGATACCTACATCCAGAAAGAAGGATTGGAAAGAGATATAGTTGTGGCAGAGCTGAATTAGAGGAATTGTTTTTTTGTATAATGCCTACGATAAGTAAATGTGAGGTCTTTAGCAGATCATGGATGTACTGAAAGGTGTAAGCCTCTTGATAAGGAGCCTTAAGGCAAGAATGCCTATCCACCTTTATGGTGAAAGACTATGAGAGATTAAAAAGATAAAGACAAGTTTCAACGAGCAAAAGAAGCAAGATGAAGAAGGGTACGAGGCTCCCAGTTAATGAAGGTTAACAGCGTTTATAATTGAGGCAGAGGAACATAAGCTTTTTGTGTTATATTCAATAGTAACAGAGGTATATACAATTGGTCGTACCCATCTCAGTTATGCCCTATGGGGGCTAACAGACATAGTTTAAGAAAAGGACGAATTATCAGGATCCGGTTGGGGATATGGTAACCCAAAATAGTGGATTGGTAGAGTTAGTTGACGTTTCCGAGGGGTAGTGCAAACGTGATAATGGATCTCCCTGTGAGACACCTCGATGGTGCACCCTAAAATAATACAGCTAGATATGAGTACTACAAAGACATGCACTATAAGCCTTGAAGGGATAAATATTACCTTAGTGTGGCTCGCGTCCCTAGTAAAGAAAGAATGTTAAGCAACTTGAAGAGCCACTAGATGGAGCAAAGGAAAGATAAAAGCGAAAGAATATCGTATGGAAGTTTTCACAAGAAAAGGGATATGCAGAAATATTAGATGAGTAATGAGAAGAGAGATAAGGAAGCATTATGAATAAGGTATGATACATGGATGAAAACGGTAGAATGTTATAGAACCTATAGTCAAATGAAGGAAGAGACGAAAGGTGATGGACCTTAAGACAACAAAAAAAGTATGGGCCATAAGGTTATATCCTCATTTCGAGAAATAAGTTCGTGACTCCAACACGACTACCAGAGGGGATAGTTAATCCCCAGAGTAACAGAAATCAGTATGGACTAGTAAACAAGATAAACTAAATATGAATTAGGGACCAAATGATTGAAAAGTACCCAGCATCATGGGAAATTCAGATTTCATTCCGACGTTAATAGAATGAACCACAGAAGAAGATCCATGATGAATTCAGATAATGGTCTTCAGGGAGACACTTCCCTAGAGCAAGCAAAGTGAGCAACGTTAAGCTTAAGAGATGGTATGTGAGAGTTACTCTAAGTGTCACCCTAGTGAGTAAGGGAATTTATTATCATTGGTACAGAAGGATTTCCACAAGGCAAGTAAGGATTATTGATGTTGAGAGACGACATCAAAGATAAAGAGGTAAAATATCTATAGGTAGATCCTCGTGGCTTCAGCTTTTAGTACACCCCTAAAGGGGGGAATATGAAGTGATGTGGAATTAAGTCAGAATTAGATGGTTCTAGTAACTATGGAATGGTAAACGAAGAATGCGATAAATAAAAGAGGAATGAGATGGCACTTATTCAAATTTTATAGATACGCTACGATTCAAGAAAATTCTGCAAGCACGACGTCAAGGAGATAAAGTAAAGGTTACTATTCGAGCTGTTATTAATAAATAAGGAGCTAGTGCGAGACATAAGTTAAAACAAAGTAAATAACCCAAGAAAGATTACGAGGAATATTGATATGAGAATAGGCCAACGAGTAGTTAGTAATTGGCCAGGAAGATCTCGGTTATGGCGAAATAGGAGGTTACAGACGAGTCATCAGGTCGTGTAAGATAAACATAGTAGAACCCAACATGGGGAATTCAGCTTCGGAGAATATCATGTTGAGATATATTAAAACAAGATTCGGGGGTATTTAAAGGTACCATATGAGTGTTACGGGGATAAAAGAAAGTGCAACTGGAAAGGCAGTCAAAATATCAATTCAGAAGCAACCATATAAGCACAAGGGCATGTAAGTAAGCAACTGCAGATGATTTTAGGCAAGTAAAGACATCAGAAAAGGTCCAGAATAAGCTTACAACTTTACGATAGTCAAGGGTTCTCCCTAAGTACTACAACGAAAGACTAGCTAAGGAAATAAGAAAGAAGGCTTCAACCTAAGCACAACGACCTAAAGAGGAAATGGTCGTGTAACAACAATCTCGCAACAACATTGTAAGAATTCCAAAGAAAAGTGGCACCTACCGCGGCTAATGAACGGGAAGTAAGAATTAAAAGTAATATTCAAGATCATATGAGTTGTATGAAAACTCTGGCAAGTGTGGGCACTAAGATAAACGAAGTATAGATGCAACGAGGGGGCAAAAAGACCAGGAAAAGTAATAGCTTACGTTGAAAGAAAGCTAAGATGGAACGAAAGAATTATTCGACCAATGATCCAGAGTTAGTATGTTATGGATGCACTCAATATTTTAGAGCATTATCCAAGCAGCATATTTGTTGACAATCATACAGCCGTAGAAGACTCCAGTATAAGTTAAAAGAAAGAATTGAGCCCAAGGCATAGATAAAGGATTGAATTGTTAGAAGATTGTATCATGGATATTCCATAATACTCGTGAAAGGCTAAGGTAATAACTGATACCATGAGCCACATATCGAAAGATAGCTTAAGCCTACGTAAAGGCTGATCAGAAGGAAAAAGGAAACTAAAGAATTACATAACCCAAGTAAATCAGGAGTCTGATTATTGGACATAGAAAAAAAAAATTATAAAAGTTCTGCTTTAGAACATGACAGGATCACTCTTAATATCAGATGTTCAAGAGAAATAATACAACAACCATAATCTATAATGGCTCTACAAAGAAGCTAGTTAGAAGAAATGCCAGCCTCATAAGGAGTCAGTACGAAGCTCCCACCGTATTATGGGTGCACCAGAGGTGCAAGTATAATAATAGAGCTTCAAGTAATAGACGGAAATTATACCTATGTGGAGAGGAGGTAATGAAAGAGATAGAAGATGTGATGTGATGTGAGGCTTTAAAAAAAAGTAAGGTAAAGGTGAACAATGTATGAGATACTCAAAAGCTGAAGGTTGAGAATATTCCATATTTGGGATAGAAGGCTAGAAGTGCGGGGATTCAATATCCATAAACGATAGCAGTGTCGTCAGTAGCATATCTTCTAACCTATGGTCTAGGTATCGAGAAGCCTTATTATGAGAGTAAAGAAGAATTAGAGACGATGTGATGTCTCGCTTGATGTTCCAGAATGACATAAGGAATCTATGATGCAAGCAAGTTGAAAGGTTGGAAGTAATATAAATAAATATGTGTAGGTTGCAAGCTATTAAATGGTGAGGGACAAGGTTCTAGAAGACAAGAGTAAGGATAACAAAGGGCGAGTGAGAAGGTAACAAAAAATGGAATGCTGCCCTAGTAGTAGAATGATGGTGTAATTGTAATAAATAAAGGATGACAGTTGGGCCTTCAATTGAGTAATGATTTGAAGAGGATTTCATGAATTGTACGGAATTAAAATACCCATATAAGGTGAATCATATTGAGACACTATGAAATAGAATCACTTCGAATATTCCTTGATATAACGTAAGCCCTAGGGGCAAGGTATTGCGTAAGAAGTTTCAAGTTATTAGTGGTATATTGTAGATCAATATTGAGGTAAATCAACAATGGATGGGAAAAAAGTCACGAAGTGGTAGGGTATTCCAAAAAGGTATCACCGATGAAAGCTGTCTCGAGGTTCAGAGAGAAAGGAAAACTTAGCCCTCGGTACATGGGACCATAGAGGATCATACGCAAAGTAAGCCAAGTAGCATATAAATTATACTTGTCTTCGGACTTGGAGTCTGTACATCCAGTCTTTTCTGTGTCTATGATCCGTAAATGTATCGGAGATCCTTCCAGAATTGTGTTAATTAACGACATTCAGGTCATAGAGCAGTCATCATATGAAGAAACTCCCATCGCTATATTAGACAGACATAGTCGGAGATCGATAACTAAAGACGTAGCTTCGGTGAAAGTACTTTGAAGAAACAATAATGTGGAAGAAGTGACTTAGGAGGTCGGGGAAGACATAAAGTCTAGACATTCCTACTTATTTCCTCCTCAAGAGAAGGATCCGACTGTGACGTCATGACCTTAAGGTACGTGTATGGATTCTAGTGTTAGTTATTATCATTGGTCGTGTTAGCCTATTGTCGTCGTTGATGGTCGTGGTCCTAGGTGGTGTTGAATTATTAAGTTTCTACATGAAACGTTGGTTGCAACATTGTTACCAAGGGCGACTATGCCAAGGTTATATAGATCCTGGAAGGTTAAACATTCGAGGACGAATGTTTCTAAGAGGGGAAGGATGTTACATCTCGCCTTTTCGTACGTTAAAAGTTTCGTCTTCAGTTAATTGACGTGGACT
>MU667089.1:0-12032 GCA_026770625.1 Nicotiana glauca | reverse complement strand
CATTGATCAGTTGGGTTTTACCGAGCTCCACGTGGCCGGGTACGATTCTACCGAGCCTTATTATGGCCGGGTACATTTTTACCGAGTCCTCTTTGAGGCCGGGTATGATATGATGATGATGATGCCCACAGAGGCGTATATTTTTAAAAGTTTATGTATATATATGTATTATGCATTTCATGTCAGTAGCCCCCAGAGGCACTCAGATGTTACAGGTTGTATCTTCCCTATCACTCTTTACATTACTGTTATTGTTTATGATTTCCTGCCTTACATACTCGGTACTTTATTCGTACTGACGTCCCTTTTGCTTGGGGATGCTGCGTTTCATGCCCGCAGGTTCCGATTGATAGATTGACTGTCCTCCTATTAGGCTATCAGCTCAGCGAAGGTGTTGGCGCACTCCACTTGCTCCGGAGTAGCCTATTTGGTCAGTATGCTTTGGATATGTATTGATTGGTATAGCGGGGCTCTGTCCCGACCTTTATGATTTTATGTACTCTTAGAGGCTTGTAGACAGATGTCAGGTGTATGGATACTTGTATGGCCTTGTCGGCCTATGTTTTGAGTTTACAAATGGTCATGTCAGCCTTATAGGCTCGTATGTCATATGTATAAGTTTGTATATCATGTTAGGTCATCATATGTTGAGTATTCCCTTATGTTTTATTCTTGTTATCTCATGACAGGTTTTCTGGCTTATTTACTCATAATAGTATAATAAGAAAGATATGTTACGTTGGTACTCGGTTAAGTAAGGTACCGGGTGCCCGTCGCGGCCCATCGGTTTGGGTCGTGACAGTAAATTGTTTAGAGAAATTTTATTTTAAGTTAATAAATATCAATGTTATTTCTGTTAATGTTAGGCTTACCTAGTTTAAAGACTAGGTGCCATCACGAAACCCAACGAAAGGATTTTTGGGTCGTGACAAGTTGGTATTAGAGCTCTAGGTTCATAGGTGCTACAAGTCATAAGCGAGTTTAGTAGAGTCTTGCAGATCGGCACGGAGACGTCTGCACTTATCTTCGAGAGGCTACAGAACTATTAGGATAACCTCACTTCTTTCATTCCCTATCGTGCGGTATTTATTCAACTTGAAGAATATAACTTATGTTGTTTTACATCCACTCGTGTATGAAATTGTGCATTCAATAATAAATATGCGCCAACGGTCAGTTGTACCACAAAGTGGTTATAAGGGAGCTAGGATTGCTCAATCATTGTTACCACGTGTTGCGAAGATTGAAGATGCAGAAGTATTGAGAGATCACCCAGTGAATCATGTAGGGTGCAATGGGCCCTGGCGTATGGGTGACTTATATGAGCTGTGAAGGTTAACATTGTGGATTATCGGATGTTGTGACCTATGGCTTCATGCCAAGTGAGGGGAGTCCACTATAAACGAACAAATTGCAGGGTCATGTGTTATATCAATTTTGGCCTAAGATGTATTTATGTGGTATTGAAAGGTTTTCCAAAACTTGTATATGATCAAGAGCTGAGATTTGAATGGGATGATGATGAGACTTGAATATTCTCGCGTCCTAAATAATTCTACATTTCAGTATCAGTGGGGTCATGGAAACATATACAGTATACTCGTAATGCTTAAGTTAATCACAACACTTGAGTGGGGCATTCATCTTTTAATGTACCAGTGGTATGGAATTTCCTGCAATGGTTATTTAAGTTATCCGGTACAGACTCTGTATGAGCAGTCGAACTGTGGATGGGTTATTATGAAAATGGTGATACTAGGAACATCATGGGAAAATTGTCCTAGACCTGGGAGAAACATATTTTTTTAAAAAGCACTCAGGCTACGTGCCCCGTTGCAGTTACTACTCCACTTTCATGACCAACCAGATATAGGGGTCAGGATGTTAGAGGTGGAGGTGAGACTCCAAGAGGCGGAAACCCAACCCATTGATATATTTTCTATGGTATGGCTGAGGTCGCAACACCAGATGGTGTCATTACAAGTACGGTCTCGAATTATTATAAAGCAACAATTTTCTTAACTTGATTCGGTTCTGAGTATCGTGGCAAGTCCTCCTAATATCCTCCACTCATGAGTGAACTTTGTAATCCTAAAAATCTACTTATGTGAATACTCCTATTGGGAGATTATATGGAGATAGCTATGTCCATCACTATGTGTTGGTCACTAAAAATAGTTGTGAGGCTAAAAGAAATTTTTGTTAATAATTTCATTGAGTTCGATTCAATTTCCAAACAATTGATTTCAATCGTGAATTATATTTCCTATCAATATAAGGGTTCTTTAAATGCTATGATTTTGTTTAACGGAAATTATCTAGAAGAAGAAAAAAAAGGAAATGGAAAATTTTCAGTTGGCACAATGTGCATATTACTTGTGTACGGAGTTGAGGACGGGATCCTCAAACTTTGACATTATGTGAAATATTTAAACCGAGCTACAAGCTGCGATGGATGTTATATAAGGACGAGGTCCTTGTGGTGAAAATTTTATGTGTTTAAATTCTCCTTTTGTGAAATTAAAATTGGTAATATAGTACTTATAGAGAGACATGCCTATGAAACTTATTTGAAAATTCATTTATGAATATCTCTGTGCATAATTTGCCAAATTGTATTATAATTATTGAGTTTTAACCTACAAAGTGAGTGCCCAGGTGGCGTTAAATCGTGACTCGTATTCGGGTAAGTAATTATAAGATCTTCATGCCTTGTTGTTAGTAAACTGGAGGTTTGAAATAAAATTTTGTTAACATGAGGTTAATTGGCAATGTTGTAATCTATTATGAACAACAATTAAGATCAGGTATGTGGTTATGGTCATACATATGATGTGTTCTATGTCAAGATATCATTGTGATAATGTCGCACTTGTAATGTGGAGGTTAGTGTTATTTATATATACTTTGTGGTGCTTTGTCGGGTTGCCGTTGTTAGGAGTTATTTTGGTATTACTCTGACAGGTGGATATGCCCAATTACAGGGGAGACTCTGCCAAAATTTCTGAAAAATTTGGGATATTGAGATGTGCAACGAAAGAGATAAGTTACATTATGAATTTGAGGACAGACTTTACTTCTCATTTGAGGACGAATAACCTTAAAAGGGGGAGAATATAACACCCCATATTTGATGGGTGTGTAGGCACGAGTTGCTACAGCCAGTCGAGACGAATATCGTGTGTTGACGTGAAAATCGGACCTTTCTGAAAATGATTGGAGTGTAAGAAATTTGGTCTTCATGTTTGCAAATATGCATAAAGGAAATAGTCTCAATTAAAATGGTGTTGTCGGACTTATATCGAATGCGGTAATATGGGATCAACCACGAGTATACGTGTAAAAGTAAAATCATCAATTTGGAAACCTCAGGAAAAAAAATTCTTAGTACGTTCGAGGACGAACGTTTGTTTTAGAGGTGCAGAATGTAATGACCCAAATTGTCATCATTAAATTAAATAATCATCTCGGTATTTCAAGACCTTGAAAAGTAGTATCAATAATTCATCGACTTGCGTGTGCAGTCCGTATAATTTCCCGGAAGGTTTTTATGTGAAAATAGATTACATTGTGAACTAGAGCTTTAAAAACTCAATTGAGTTGACTTCGGTCAACATTTTGAGCAAACGAACCCAGATCCAAGTTTTGACCATTCCGGTGGTTTCATATCGTGATTTGGGACTTGGTCATATGCCCGAAATTGAATTCAGATGTCCATAGATCAAATTATCGCCATTTAACGGAATCTAGAAATCTAAGGCTAAATATTTCTTAATTTTGACTGAAGAGTTGACTTTTTGATATCGGGGTCGGAATCCAGTTCTGAAAATTTTCATAGCTTCATTATGTCATTTATGACTGGTGTGCAAAATTTGAAGTCAATCGGACTTGATTTATTAGGTTTTTTCATCGAATATAGAAGTTGGATGTTCTTAGTTTCATTTGGCTTGAATTGAGGTGTGACTCGCGGTTTTAGCATTTTTTTTATGCGATTTGAGGTTTTGACTAATTCCATATCATGCTTAAGGACTTGCTGGTGTATTTTATTAAAGTCCCAAGGGCCTCGGGTGGATTTCGGAAGATTAACGGATATAAAAGGCTGCTGAAATTGTCTGGGCATTTTTTGCATTTTTCGCACGTGTGAACAGTATCCGTGTACAGTACTCGCGTACTGTACACATGAACAGTATCCATGAACAGTACCCGTGAATTGTCCCTATGAACAGTACCACTGAACAGTACCGTGAACAGTACATGCGTGAACAGTAACACCAAAAATTTCTGGACAGAATGTAAAATTTCTGAAAATGGGACTTCTTCCCATTTTCCATTTTTGACGATTTAGAGCTCAGGGAGAGACGATTTTCGGGAGATTTTCAGAGAAAAAGATGGGGTAAGTGTTCTTAACTTAATTTTGGTTAAATTACCCGAATCTATTACTAGTTTTGGCATTAAATCTTTGAATTTAGTTGGAAGGTTTTGAAAACCCTCTCAGATTAGATTTGAGGATTTGAGGGTCGAAATATTATAGAAATTTGGTAAAATTTGTATGGCCACTCGTGGTTGAATGGGGGTTCATGTTCCGTAATTTTTGTTGGGTTCCGAGACGTGGGCCCCACGGGCGAATTTTAGTGCAATTTTGTATTTTAAATGGAAAAATGTAGAATTTCATATGGAATTAATTCCTATAATTGTTATTGACTTAATCAAATTGTTGATGACTAGATTTGAGAATTTTGGGCACGAATTCGCGAGGCAAAGGCTTGTCAGAATTTTGAATTGGTTGCAAAGCGAGGTAAGTGTTTGGTCTAACCTTAGCTTGAGGGATTAGGAGTTGTGTCCTATTTGTTATGTGTTAATTGTGGAGTACGACGTATAGGCATGGTGACCAGTATCTATACGATGGTGTCAAGCATGCCCGTGAGTCTTGTATTATGATTGTTATGAATCCGTCGTAGTTTATTGCGCTTCATGTGTTATTATTACTATTGTTCACTTGCCGGGATGTTTGTTTAATATTATTGTTCTCTTGCTGGGATGTTTGTTTAATATTATTGTTCCCTTGCTAGGATGTTTGTTTAATATTATTGTTCCTTTGCCGGGATGTTTGTTTGATATTATTGTTCCCTTGTTGGGATGTTTGTTTTGATAGTATTATTCCCTTGCCGGGATGTCTGTTTACTATTATTGTTTCCTTGCTGGGATGTTTTTTTAATATTATTGTTCCCTTGCTGAGATGTTTGTTTAATATTATTGTTCCCTTGTCGGGATGTTTGTTTGATATTATTGTTCCCTTGCTGGGATGTTTGTTTTGATAGTATTGTTCCCTTTCCAGGATGTTTGTTTAACATTATTGTTCCCTTGACGGAATATTTGTTGATATTATTGTTTCCTTGCCGGGATTATTTTGTAATTAGTGTTGGCAACAAAAATGAAATGGGAGCGGGTGGTACGCCTACCAGAATATATAATAAAATGGGAGGGGGTGGTACGCCTACCACAAGATATAATAAAATGGGAGCGGGTGGTATGCCTACCACAAAATATAATGAAATGGGAGAGGGTGGTACGCCTACCAAAAGATATAATGAAATGGGAATGGGTGGTACGCCTGAAATGGGAGCGGGTGGTACGCCTACCACAAATTATATTGATTACTTGTTATTGGTTTCCATGTCGGTAACATATTGTGCACAGTGTTAAAAAAAATGAAATGGAAGCGGGTGCTATGCCTACCACAAGATATAATGAAATGGGAGCGGGTGGTACGCCTACCACAAGATATATGAGAAATGGGATCGATTTGCACGCCTGCAACAAGATATGATCTGAAAGTGAAATCTGCCTTTGTTTCCCTTATTCTTGTTAGTGGCTCGATTTTGATTCCTTATAATGGTGATGCCGTGCACTTTCTAATGTTGTGTTTATTTTTTGTTTTCAATTCAAGTGTTTAAACTGTTTGAATTCCTTTACTGTTGTGACCCTTCATGTTTGAACCTACAGTATTTGCATTATTTCACCGCATTTATACATATATACACATTTCAATACTTCAAGCTTCAATAATTGTACTTTAATTGGAAAGTGTATTTTCTTTATCAAATGATTTCTAAAAATATCTTCATCTCCTCGTGTTGATTTCCTAATTGGTTTGGAAGTGTTTGGAAGTTGTACTCTACTTTATGTTAAGTAAATGAGGCTCTTTGAACATTCTTAATTGTATTGAGTTATGGACCCTATGAACTGAGTAACATGAGAATATTGTTGTGCAATGTGAGAAAGAAATATGTTGGCACAAGGTGCCAGGAAAAATATTATCGTTTTATTTAATTGCACGTGAATTGTCCGTGCGGTTCTAATATAAATATGGGCACGAGATGCCGTAAAAACATGAAAGTGGACTAAGATTTATATTATTATGATTATGAAATGAGGCGTCACAATGTGACCTTTACTCGAAAGAATTATATTCGAAAGGTATTTATTTGAAGGAAATATATTTGAAATATATATTTATTGAAAAGCATATTATCTCAGAGATTATTACTTGAAGAATTTAAAGGCGAAAGACTTATATTTGAAGAACTTGATTAATTGATTGCACTTGTATTTATTATTTATTGAGAAACATTTATGTTGTTCTTGTTTTCTGCTATTTATATCACGGGTTGATCATTGTTGCCACCATTATATCTGCTTCCTATTATTTTTATACGCTATATTGCACAGATTTATTTGGTAGTCTGATTCTAGCCTCGTCACTACTTCGCCGAGGTTAGGCTAGGCACTTGCCAGCACATGGGGTCGGTTGTTCTGATATTGTACTTCTATATATTTTTTGTATACAGATCCAGGTATTTGATCGATAGTAGCTGTTCATTGCAGTGGAGACTCGAGGTAAACCTGCTGCAGCCTTCGCGGTCCTCGGAGTCACCTTCAATTGTACTTATTTTCATTTGTTCCTTTTGTTCGGAACAGTGATGTATTTATTTTGTATAACTACTCTTAGAAAAGCTTATGACTTGTACTACCGGTTTTGGGAATGGTAAACTATTTAGAGAAATTTCATTTTAAGTTAATAAATATCAATGTTATTTCTGTTAATATTAGGCTTACCTAGTTTAGAGACTAGGTGCCATCACGAAACCCAACGGAGGGATTTTTGGGTCGTGATAGCAATAAGCCCAAGTCATAGTGAAAAACAACAAGTCATAGTGAGATACGCTGTAAAATCAACAACCGGGACGGACCAAGTCACAATCCCCAATGGTTCCCTACCCTACGCTCTCTATCCAGCGTGCAAGTCACCTCAATATAGCACTATGGATGCAAATCCAGGGTTCCCAACCCTCAGGATATCATTTACAATCATTACTCACCTCGAACCGGTGAAATCTCTATCTCGCGACACCTTTGACCCTCAAATCGGCCTCCACGCGCATCGAGTATAACAAAATCAGAGCGAATACATCACAATATGCTAAAGGAACAATACCCAATCGAAAACAATAAAAAATAGCAAAAATCTCGAAACTAGCAAAACCCGAGCCCCGAACCCACTTCTCAAAAAATTACAAAATTCTCATCACCAGATTCCTCGTCTCGCCACGAGTCTATACATATCAAATTTACCAAAATCCGAGCTCAAATGCTCCCTCAAATCCCAAATTTAAATCTCAAAATCTCAAGCCCTAGTTCATCAAATTTTAGGCTTAATTCCTTGAATTCCTATGTGGATTTCACAATACAAACGAGTTTTAAGCTCAAAATCTTACTCCAATCGATTCCCCTTGAATCTCTCTTTAATATCTACCAAGAAGCTCTCAAAATGATCAACCATGGGGGAAAAATGGCTAAAAATCACGGATGAAATGTTTATAAACTTTCTGCCCAGGTCTGACCCCTCCTTTTTCGCGTACGCGAGGGCTATCCCGCGTTCGCGATGCTCAAATTTTCCATCTGCCAAAATGCCCTTCGTGAACGTGTCCCACACCATGCGAACGCGAAGCCTTATTCCTCATACATACGCGAACGCAACACACATGATGCGAACGCGAAGACCAAAAACCCTGAACCTCAATTCCTTATACGCGTTCGCAGCTACTGCCTCGCAAACGTGATGCACACTCAGCTACCCCTCCGCGAACGCGAAGGCAAAGAGTCTTTCACCTGCCTCCCAATTCCCTTCTTCGCGAACGCGACACACCTACGCGATCGCGAAGGTATAAAACCTGCAACACTTGATCTGAAATTTCTGCAATATTTTCCAAGTTCCAAACTTCCCGTTAGCCATCCGGAATCACCCCGAGGCCCCCGGGACCTCAACCAAAAATACCAACATATATTGAAACATCATCCAAACTTGTTCCAATGGTCAAAACACCACGATTAACAATAAAACCGTCAAATTACATCAAATCAAATCCTAAGTTCTTCAAATTCTTCTGAAACACGCACTCGATCAAAAGCCTAACCAAACGACGTCCGAATGACCCGAAATTTTGCACACATATCCAAAATCACCTAACGAAGCTACAGCAACTCTTGAAATTCCATTACAACCCTCGGATAAAAATCTCACCCATCAACCGGAATTTGCCAAAATATAACTTCGCCAATTCAAGCCTAATTCTACACCGGACCTCCAAAATCAATTCTGATCACGCTCTTACGTCACAAATCATCCTCCGAAGCTAACCGAATCACCGGAAATCACATCTGAGCCCTCTAACTCATAAGTCAATGTTCGGTTGACTTTTCCAACTTAAGCCTTCTTAAAAGAGACTAAGTGCCTCATTTTCTACCAAAACCAATCCAAATCAACTATAACACACCAAATACTGATAATGAAACATGAAGAAGCATAAATGGGGAAAACGGAGCGG
The DNA here is from genome assembly GCA_026770625.1 of Nicotiana glauca. Classification (NCBI taxonomy): domain Eukaryota; kingdom Viridiplantae; phylum Streptophyta; class Magnoliopsida; order Solanales; family Solanaceae; genus Nicotiana; species Nicotiana glauca. The sequence goes on along the minus strand of MU667089.1, from coordinate 3,147 downwards.
TAACTCATGAGATGACGGGTCGGGTCGTCACATCCTCCCCAACTTAAACTGAAGCTCGTCCTCAAGCGTACCTAGAGTTTTACTAGAAGCCAACTAATTGCTGAATGACCTTACCAAGAATATACCCGGGGTGATCCCACGTCACCCTATCTCGCATAGATCCGATAACACAACATAGCTGAAATCTCACAATCCATCTAGACCATAAACCGTAGAGCCACATTGTACTTTCTGAAATCATACACAAAATCAGAACCTCACGTCTATGTTCAGAATAACCCGAACCAGTTGTAATAACCCATACCTGCAACCTCAGGTGAGACCATATGATATACCGCATAATCCAAACACTCGAAACGATAGACTCTATTCACAGAAGTTGCCCACAATAACCAACTATCGATAGAAAATCCCTTATTAGCTAAAGTCTTATTCTATCACTTTCATATACTGCCAACGATGAATTAAACACACGATAAACCGTAACCATTTCTCAGATCCACCACTCGTGAAGCCACTTCCCTTTGACTATTACCACAACAGATTTTCAGGCCAAACCTCGATATTATCCTTCTAACAAGCTGAAATCAGATCTGTTCGTATTCATTGATGACTCCAACGATCACTTCGAACCCAACACACCACTCTGGTGATATAATATCTCAATACAGTCCTAAGCCACAACTTGCATAATACACTCACTAATAAGAAACGGTCTAAACATACTCAAATCACGACAAATGACTCAAACGAAAGAGTTGTAACTCGAATTCAACGCACCACTCTGGTGATATGGCACCTCATCACAGGACTAAGCCACAACTTGCCAAACCTCGATATTATCCTTCTAACAAGCTGAAATCAGATCTGTTCGTATTCATTGATGACTCCAACGATCACTTCGAACCCAACACACCACTCTGGTGATATAATATCTCAATACAGTCCTAAGCCACAACTTGCATAATACACTCACTAATAAGAAACGGTCTAAACATACTCAAATCACGACAAATGACTCAAACGAAAGAGTTGTAACTCAAGTTCATCAGTATCATCACAACACAAGGCTGAGACCCGTCTCACATCATAGAAATAGAACACCTGAATCTACCTCGAAAGGCTATAACTCCACGTAGCCTCTCTACAATGCGTGATCCTACCCAAACACTGTTACACATGAAACACCTCAAGTCGCCATGCTCAAAATCGATAGCAACGCATAATTTGATGTCTGAAACCAAAGCAATTCATTATGCCCACGGTGAAACAAATAACACACGACATGCAACCCGATAGGTCATAACCAAAACTCCATTTACCAAGCAACTCTCAATTGCTCTTCCCACTCAACTTTCGCTATGAATCCTCAATAGAACCGCACCACATGTGCCTATACCCGACAATTCATAACGTCTCACAGCACAGAAAAAGCAACTCATAGATCTCCCCATATCACTAGCAAGTTCACTAACGATCGAATCAACCTATCCCTCAACTATACAACTCGGGACTAACCAAGCTAACTCAAGCTAAACACATAGCCACATCGGCCTGCCAACGAACTCAATATCAAGAAGCCTGAAGCTGCTCCTTCCACTACTATAACTCCTACCAGAGTCGTACGATACGGTGCCTGACACCAAATAAATACTAAAATCCACAACCTCGCCCGGTGACATGCCCGGCCACCAGAAATGCATCCGAAAAAGCCCCTCAATACCGGAACTAAATCAATGGTAGAAACCTCTGCACTGACATCTGCCACGAAGGCCCAATTACGAAAAGCAATCCTTCCCAGCCGTCCGCTGGTCTTTGGAATACAAACCACTCTGCTAGAACATAATCCGATGCACCCTGCCACGCAACCTGTGGCATTTTTTGACATAGCCCTNGGGCCTCCAAATCCCAATAGCCGCTAACGATACCAATACACACGATCCACAACCACTACATAGTCTGTACCTGAGAACTCCCAGTCTCCAACTCCATATAGCACGCGAATCACTATACCTGATCCCAAATTCCGCAGTATGAATACATATTACACCTCAAGTACCCAATCATTCCACGAAAGATATTCTAAAATTTCCCTGTGCCATCAAACACACTCGGAAATCAGCAGTCGATCTAGCAAGAAAGCACCGCAATACTAACGTAGTATCATCAGTCTAATCACATTACCCTTTTTCCGAGACATTTACTCTAGTCAAATAACTTCCGATTAGCAGTACCATTTCCTTGATTACCTGAGGCTACCCGTTGCCTGAGAATTTATGAACTTCTTTTTAGAATTGAATTGTAATTCATCTAGCCCAGAACATCCACTGATCCCATTTGGAGGAAAAATCATTACACATCCCATGTTTCGCATGCCCATAGAAAGATATTCTCTCCCAATTCCATTTGCACAAGCTAAACTTCCAGGGCTGAATCCTTCTATCTAAACCAAGCTAAGCAAGCTGTCAGGACTCAAAAGCTTTGCTGCACAATACCTATAAGGGCTCAGTACCTCGAACACATACACGGAATTAATCATATCCTTACCATACCAATTCGGTCTACTATCAAGCTATTCCATCTATTTAATTTCCCTTCTGATTCCTTATCAACTTGATATTCCCTCTTGCTGTAGCATAATGGTGTACTGTGGGCCAGGCTTGGACCGGGCCCGGGCTTGGACTGGGCCCGGGCTTGGACCTGGCCCAGACCGGGCCCGCGATCCTAACGGGCTAAATGGGCCTGGTGGGCCGGTCCTGGTGTGCCTATCCTTAATGGTACAAAAATCCCGGGGCGGGGCGGGTAGTATATTGAAGCCCACGAGCTCGGGACCGCTAAGCCCGGGACCGGCTGGCGGGCCTGGGCGGGGCCTAACTGGCCTAGCTGGCCTAACGGCCCTCAACGGCTATTTTTTTAAAATAAAAAAATTTAAAATATAGGCAACGGTCAAAATTAAAAAAGTAGCCGTTGGGCTGCAATTTTGACCGTTTGAACGTTTAAAAAATAGCCATTTGGCCCCCAAACTTTATTTTAACCCCAAACTTTATATAATTACACTTTTTTTCAATTCTCAACTATAAATACCCCCTCATTATTTCATTTTTACTCACCAATTCATCAATCTCTCTCAATCTATATCTAATTTCT
>MU667087.1:6265-16299 GCA_026770625.1 Nicotiana glauca | reverse complement strand
GCAAATTCGGTAGAGCTTATGACATGTACTACCGATTTTAGGATATTGTATATCAATTGATGGTTGTTGGCTTTGTATAGAAATTTCTAGTTCATGTTAAGTGGTTGGTTTGTATAAATTTGTTAAATAACTCTCTATGCGTTAGGCTTACCTAGTCCTAGTGCCATCATGACTTTTGAGAGGGGATTTTCTTGGTCTAAACATCTTTTTATGTAAAAAAAAGCACCTGAAATGATATTTTTAGGGGCATGATGGTAAAATCGAGCAACACACAATATTTACATTGTTATACACGGAAATCCCTACTGTCAACTATTTTTGCAATAATGTTACATTGTCCGATTGACCCGCTTGAATAAAGTCCTGAGTCCGCTACTACTAACAAAATAGGCAGAATGACAGTAGTACTATATATATAACGGGCATCAAAACTTGTGAATATCACCAGATCAGAGGACTTGCATATGGTGTTCATTGACCTAGAGAAAGCTTATGATAAGGCTTTGTGAGAGGTCCTATGGAGATGTTTGAAGGCTAAGAGAGTGCTTATAGCCCATATTAGAGCGGTCAATGACATGTATGAGGGAGCTAAGATATGGGTAAGGACAATAGGAGGATACTCAGAGCACTTTCTAGTTAAGATGGGGCTGCATCAGGGATTAGGACTTACTTTATTTTATTTTCCTTGGTGATGGATGCATTGACGCGACACATCCAAGGAGAGGTGCCCTGGTGTATGTTGTTTGCAGATAACATAGTTTTGATTCATGAGACGCGAGGTGGTGTTAGCGAGAGGCTGGAGGTCTGGAGCCATACCCTTGAGTCTAAAGGTTTCAAGTTGAGCAGGACCAAGACAGAATACTTGAAGTGAAAGTTTAGCGGAGTTAACCAGGAAGCATTGTGGATGTGAGGCTTGATACTTAAGTCATTCCTAGGGAGAGAGAGTTTTAAGTATATGGGGTCTATGATTCAGAGTGATCGGGAGATTGATGAGGATGTCACGCATCGTATCGGAGCGAGTGGATGAAGTGGAGGATCGCTTCTGGTGTCTTACGTGATAAGAATGTGCCATTGAGACTTAAATGTAAGTTCTACAAAGTAATGATTAGACCGACTATGTTATATATGGCAGAGTGCTGGCCAGTCAAGAATTCCATGTCCAGAAGATAAACTAAAGTTGCTGAAATGAGGATGTTGAGATGAATGTGTGAGCATACTAGATTAGATAGAATTAGGAACGAAGTTATTATGGACAAGGTGGGAGTGGCCCCCATGGAGGACAACATGCGAGAGTCGAGGCTTCGATAGTTCGAGCATGTTCAAAGGAGAAGCACAAGTGCCCCAATCAAAAGGTGTAAGAGGTTGTCCTTGGGGGGAGGGGTTAGAGAAGGGGTAGAGGTAGGCCAAAGAAGTCTTGAGGATAAGTGGTCAAGCGGGACATGGCGCAGCTTGAGCTAACCGAGGACATGACCCTTGATATGAGGGTGTAGAGATTGAGGATTATGGTAGAAGGTTAGTAGACAGTCTATTGTTTCCCTTGTCTTCTTGTTTCCGCAGTATTAGTGTTAGTATACTATTATTTTATTCTTAGATGGCTATTACTACATATCTTGTATTGTATTACTTGTTATCAGTGTTTCGTTCACCTTGTATCTTGTTGTCTTAGTCTCAGTTTTCTAAATATCTTGTTTTATCATTACTATTATCAGTGCTTCTTTCATCTTTGCTTTAGCTAAGGATTTTTCGGAAACATCCACTTTGCCCGTTCAGGATAGGGGTAAGGATGCGTACATCTCTCCTTCCCCAGACTCCACTTATGGATACATCGAGATATTGTTTTTATTGTTATTATCGTAGAACCTTGTGAATAATTTAACAAAGATAAGTAGAATAAAAATACGTACCAAAATTATGATGGGTGTTTAAAACTTGGGAACACGACAAGCTTTGCCTACCTTTCAAGACTTATGGATAAAGGCATTTTTGTTGAGATATTAGTTCTAAGTTGACTGGTAGAAGTCTTCGACATTCTGCTCCAAGTTGGAAATATAAAATATGAAAAGTAGAATACTATAAAGTACAGCTTGAAATGAAGTACAAATTAAACATAAAAAGGAAAATGTTGCTTGATAATTTTATATACGTGTCTTATTTATCCAATTGTTGTCTTATGTGAGAGCGGTTTTTCTACTGGGTTGTTGCATATTTTCCCTTACTTGGTTTCGCCGGACTTTAACTGTATTCTACTTACTTTACGGTATATTACTTGTTGTTCTTGGTTGCTAATTGTTGTTTCTAGTTTTATATTGCAAGTCTACCAAAAAATAGTGTTATAACGGCGGTTAATTTGGTGTATAACGGCTGTTCAAACCGGCACAAAAGACTTAAACGGTGGTTTCGACAAATGCCAGAATTTCGTTCGCCGGTAATATAGGCGGTTTTTCGAAAACTGCTATAATCTGACATTTAATTAAGCGGCAGTTTCCAAATTGCATAATACGGCGGTTTGGAACCGCCCGAATTGTGTTCCCATATAGTACATACATGTTTCAACTGGCGGTCAAACCCGCCACAATTGTGTTCCATTATCTTATTACTTATTTGTCTTCTTATATTTAATCTTCTTTATCATACTAATCTATATCTATCTATATTATTATAAAAGTACGAATATTTTATACTAAATGTTGAATGGCTAAAATATCACTGAAAGTTTGATTGACTTTTATACCTGATCACGCCCAACTATGCCTTATAAAAAGGACTTTGCAGACGTTGCAAATATAACCTGAGTATTATGCCCAGGGTCGAATCCACAGAGAGTTAACCTATCAATCACTATCTTCAGACCCACTAACTCTTCAGAACCAGTTTCCCGAATATTTGAATCTCAGTTGAATGTTTCTTTACCAACTACGCTTACAAATAACTAAACAGCTGTAAACTAAACTAATAAGGTTGTAAACAATAATGAGAAGAAGCTAAGGCAATGATTTCCCCTATTGATGGAATCACTTCTGTTTATGCTCATACAAATTTACCAATACATCTCTATCAATCATGAACGCTCATCTTACCGTAAATCTCTCCCGAGTAATCACAGTAATTTATTATTGCACCCTCCCGAGAAACACTAGCTTACTTTATTTAGCACAATTCACTTTAGATTACACCCAAGGTTTCGTTATCCCTAATCTCGCCTTTAAACCCGCAATTATAGATTCCTCTTATAATTTAGGAGTGGCGTTGTTCAACAAAAACCTAAATATGCACTCTTTTCCAAGTTATGCACACTAAATAGGCACAGCTAATTGAGGATCCTGTCAATTAACTACAACAAACACGAAGTTGAACAAATAGAGATTAAACTAGCAATTTGTATTCACATAAACAAGAAGTTCATCACCCAATAGGTTCCATCAAAACCTTAGACAAGGAATTTATCTACTCATGGCTATGGAAAAATAAACTAAGATAGAATTCATCATAAAAAAATCAAAGAAAAGAAGAAAGATGTTTGGTGTATTCTCTCACAATAGTTTCCCTTGCCAAGATACTCTAAAAATCAATACATGCCTCTTTTGGGCGAAGTCTAATGTTTTAAATAGGGTTTAGGTCTAAAAATCCCGTCTTTTACACTTTGACCCCTGAACTTTCTGCGCCCGCCGCGGTTCTGTCGCGGTCGCAGTAGAACCGCGGCCAATCACCCTCTCTGAATCCTTGAACATCTGCAGCTGCCTTCCACCGCGGTTCTGCCGCGGTCGCGGTAGAACCACGGTCAAACTACTTCTCTGAATCTTCAGGGCTGGCAGGGCGTGTTCTAATAGGAATTTACACATTTGGACTCTTTTCTCCAATTTTTGACTCCAAAACTGCTATTTAGCCTTCCTTAGACATATATCACCTGCAAATCATGAAAAGCACTAATAAGAGCATTTTGTTATCATGTTTATTATCAAAACTACATAAGAAGGTGATTATATAAGGCGTGATTATAGTCAAATGCACCTATTATCAACACCCCACACTTAAACCTTTGCTCGTCCTCGAGCAAACTAAACCACACTTCTAGGCCTAACTATTCAATGCATTGCCCCAATTTATGTCACACCCGCTATTATCCATGATCGACCTAAGCAGTGCAACAATCATAACTCAAATACAGACTCTCATGCCATGACACACTTGTGTTCACTCTAATTACTCTAACAGAAGTGAAGACTCACTTTTTCTTCCTGAGTCACATGCCCTCACACAAACAAAATCTGAGAGAAGTTCCACACACATAAAATTCAACAACAAGGAACCATATATAGAAAGAATTCACTCACTCTCAGCAAAGAGCATTCACATGCCACACAGACACACCATAAGCTTGCCCCTAGTGTACTACTCTACTAATTGAGCCATCCAGTCAAAGATCAAGAGGTCTTTATAGGTTGTAATGTAAGCTAAGGGACGGGTAGGATATATTTGGATATAGGGACTAACCTCCCTAAGCACTTTTAATACACGCTTCCTTTTATTTCACCTTTATGTTCAAACCAATCATTATTCCACATTTTTATTTCACTTGTGACCCCCACTTTTCTTTAGGTGCAACTGGCTTCTTCTTTTTTTTTTCCAGAGATTTATTGTACAATGCCAGTTCACCAATCAAACCATTCATTCTTGATTCCCCTTTTTTTCTTCTAACTCCCTACTACCCCACACTTTGACTTTTGTATATTCTTTAGTGATTCAAGTGCTTCTATGAGGTAAAGGTTCAAACAATTAAGCTTATTCAAACACAACGATTTAGATCATTATAGGGTTATCAAAGAACAGGCTTCAGGCTCAAAGGGGTTAACTATAGTAATATGTACAGGTGGATTCTCAATTATATNACAGGTGGATTCTCAAGTATAAAGGTTTGCACAAAGAAATGCCTCAATCATCTCTAAAACCAAACGACTTCTATTTCGCTTTGCAAACACACAGGGCAAGTTCTAGGTATCATATACAAGCATAGAATGCAAGTAACAACTCACACACACTTAGCATGTAACTCATTCTGAATCAGTTCATCAACATAATCATACGAGTGTTCAAGCAAGACAAGATGTGCAAAATTAAGGCATATATTATGAGTCCACAAACAAGCTTAGACGTCACACTCTCAAGTTCTTTTTAGTTATTTGCAAGTGTGCACATCTGGGGTTACATTCTGACCTTCACCCATCTAATCCTAAAACTAAAAAAAGAAAAATCTACCTAACCCGGTTCAAGAAAAATCCTTGGAAAAGAACCGTGGTTAAAAGAAAAACCAAGGGAGAGGTATTACACTACCTAAAAGAGGAAACTAAAATAAAAAAATTCTACATGGACTACTTCCCTCAAGAGTACTGTCCAAGTAGTCCGTCATCAGGAAGAGTCCTCTAACTTTGTTTTTGGGTTTTTTTATATATAATTAGTTCCGACTTTGACCCTCAAGAGACCCGTTGACAAGTGTCCGTCGTTGGGCCAAGTCAGCTAATCTTAATATAGGCATCATCAAATATATACAACACTAATGCTACAATACACTACAACTATATATAATACAACATACAATCAGAGCAAGTCTCCCACCCCATACATAAAATTATGGTATGTCCCCATGTCATATAAAGAAAGTAAAGAACAGAAGGGTTAGAAGACTTCTCTGAGAGTCATTCAGAGTCGGAGACAATGCTGGGATCGACATGGAAGGCTCTCCCCAACGCGCGGAACCAGGCCATAAACCGGCTCTCAGTCCTGGACTGCCTCTCGGACATAGCATCCATCCTCGTGTGCAATCCATCCACCGAGGTGCGGAGATCCGCGACCTTTTCCTTCAAAGACCGCAGCATAGGTTTGGTGGACTGTGATCTTGATAGTCCAGTCCCATAATGTGTGCTCCGAGAAGGACCAGCACTATCTGTAGACCTCCTGGATGGAGCAAGAGGGACCGGGTCATCATCCTCGTTGTCAATCTCAATTGGTGTTCTTGCACCCCGGCCCACTCTGATGCCAGAGGCTTTGAATAGTGCTTTTTGTGGCAAATCACCATCGGCAGGGTTTGTGGGTGTATTCTTCATCAAGCACAGTGTGGTCACCAAAGAAGGGAAATATAATCCCTTTGTCCGCAGTGGTCCCCGGAGGACCATCTCATCTTCAATTATCTATGCCGGATCAAACTTTTTCTTAGTTACAAAGCACCAAGTAATTAGTGCCCGATTGAAGTTCACATCCATTGTATTGCTGGATGGCAAGAACCTGGTGTAGATGACAGTCAGGTAACATTTGGTCAAGTGAGTAAAGGAGCTAGAGTTGAGGGTGATTTGGTCCCGTATCCAAATGGGTCGCCCCTCTATGCATAGTGTATCTGTCATAACCTCTCATGTGACATTTGGCCTATCATGATAATAATCGATGTCACTGGTGAATGGAGGCAGCCTCAACACCTGACGAATTGTCGGAACTTTGGCATTGACCACTTTACCACGTACAATCACCTCCCTACTCATGTGGAATGTGCAGTTGGCATAAAATTCTCTAACTAGCATCTTGTTAACTGGAGCGGGGTCATCGAATAGGAATTCCATCTCTCGCCTCCGAATCTCCTCATACATTTCCTCCTTTTCAGCCCGGAGGGCTACCCGGTCGATCGGGATCTCATGAAGGAAACTCTTTGTAGCTTTAGCATTGAAATCATCCTCTGCCAATTCCGATGCGAACCTGGACTCATCATAAGTAGGGCGCCTGGATTGTCTTGTTGACTGTCTTGGTCTTTTAGGAGCCATATGACCTGCAAGGAATCAAAAGAACCATCAAAATATGCCCTAACTAGTTCCAATCGGATGGTTACTCAGACTTCACCACCCGATGGCACCAAATACTTCCCCTCAATTCATTCATAACAACCTACACAATAGCCCCACAATTTTCTTACCACTTCCAGCATAATACACCCTATACTTACTCCTTTCAATGTTACACATGAGATACAAAACTACCATATATCTACTACAATAATACCATACATCAACTACAACAATACCACCAATCAATTACACAACATCATCCATCAATTACAACACCCCCAAACCTAGGTTAGGCGTAAAACACCCCAAAAATATACAACACCATACCAAAATTTCGGCCGACACATGACCCAATATCATACTACACCACAAAAATATAGTCTAGGACTCCAAGCCACCAAAACAACTTCACAATTATATAATAATGGAGACCCAATCAATTTGGCACCAAACAACCTCATAAATATCAAATACAACAATGACAAACATAAAAGAAAGAAAAAAATTCAAATTTTACACTAATCCTAACTAGGGTTTAGTTAAAAATAATAAATAACTAAAATACACTACTTAGAAGAGGAAGAAATAGAGATAGACGAGAATAACTTACTTGTGGTGAAGAGGGGAAGAAGTGGAGGTTTGTTAATGGAAGTGTAAGAGGAGGAGGGAAGAAGATGAAGAGAGTAAGAGGAAAGGGTTTGGGGTTTTGTGGGGATGAGGCGTTAATTTTTCTGGAGAAAGTGAGGAGAAAGAGGGGTGGGGCGGGTATTAGGGTAAAAACAAAAGAAAAGGTAAAAAAATAAAAAAATAAAAAAAATAACTGACTTACCTGGGCCCGTTCTGAGTATGCCGCGGTTCCACCGTGGTCGCGGTATAACCGCGGTAGACCAGGTTCAGAGAGTTCAATCTACCGCGGTTTGACCGCGGTCGCGGTGCAAACGCGGTGGATTAACTTCAGAGAGGTGCTTTGACCGCGGTTTGACCGCGGTCGCGGTAGAACCGCGGTCTTGGCACTTCTCTGAATCTGATGCTTTTTTTTATTTAGATAGACTAAAAGGTTACAATTACAACAATTTCATGGGTTGACTCCCATGTAGCGCCTGATTTAACATCGCGGCACGACTCAGATGAGCGCATTTAAGGTTCGCTCGACCTCTGTGGTTCATTCAAGTGCAGCTCAGACAATTCCTTAGGCTCGTTCATACCCACATGCAATTTCAACCGTTGACCATTGACTCTAAATGTACGAGAGTCATCTTCAGTGGCAACTTCTACAGCTCCGGATGGAAACACTTCAACCACGCGAAATGGTCCAGACCACCTTAACTTAAGCTTACCCGGGAACAACCTCAATCTTGAGTTATAAAGCAATACCCTATCCCCAGGTTTGAAATTTTGCTCAATGATGTTCTGATCGTGAAGCCTCTTCATTCTCTCCTTATACAGCCGTGTGCTCTCAAAAGCAAGATACCGGAACTCATCTAGCTCATGTAATTCATTGACTCTTGACGTGCCCGCAGCTTCCAAGTCTAAATTCAGTTGTTTCAGTGCCCACCACGCTTTATGTTCAAGTTCAACAGGTAGGTGACAGGCCTTCCCAAACACCAACTTATACGGTGACATACCAATTGGTGTCTTGAAAGCTGTCCTGTAAGCCCATAGTGCATCATCTAGCTTCCTTGACCAGTCAGTTCTTGTAGCGTTCACAGTTTTTGTCAATATGCTCTTGATCTCTCTATTGGACACCTCAACCTGTCCACTAGTCTACGGGTGGTATGGAGTATCCACCTTATGGCGCATATCATATTTATCCAACAACTTCTCAAAGGCCCTGTTGCAGAAGTGAGTGACCCCGTCGCTGATAATTGCGCGCGGTGTCCCAAAGCGGGTGAATATGTTCTTCTTTGGAAACCCAACCACCACTTTAGCATCATTGGTAGTTAACACTGTAGCTTCTACCCACTTGGACACATAGTCTACAGCAACAAGAATGTACTTATTGCCATAGGAGCTGATGAAGGGACCCATGAAATCTATCCCCCAAACATCAAACACTTCCACCTCTTGAATTGGGTTCATGGGCATCTCGTGAGGCCGGGAAATGTTCCAGGTGCGTTGACATTCATTACAACCCTTGACCTATAAGTGAGCATCCTTAAATACCGTTGGCCAGAAAAATCCAGCCTCTAGAACCTTAGCTGTTGTCCTGATTCCTCCAAAGTGACCGCCATACGCCGAAGCGTGACAAGCCTACAAGACAGAAGATTGTTTGATCTCGGGGACGCATCTCCGGATCATGTTATCAAGGCATATTATAAACAGGTAGGACTCATCCCAGTTATACAGTTGGCTTTTACGAAAAAATCTTTTCCTCTGGACCGATGACAGGTCGTGAGGAACAATACCACTGGCCAGGTAATTAGCATAGTCTACATACCATGGCGCTTCCTGATGAGTGGTGGTGAGCAGCTGCTCATCTGGAAAAGTTTCCAGAATTTCTTCAACTTCTACAACATTTTTAGCTCCTTCAAGTCGTGATAGGTAATCAGCGACTTGATTTTCAGTGCCCTTGCGGTCACGAATTTTAAGATCGAACTCTTGCAGTAGCAACACCCAACGAATCAGGCGTGGCTTAGAGTCCTTCTTTTCTATTAAGTATCTAAGAGTTGCATGGTCAGTGTATACGATTACCTTGGATCCTATCAGATAGGACCGGAACTTGTCAAAAGCGAATACCACAGTTAACATCTCTTTTTCCGTCACTGTGTAGTTCAACTGGGCTCCGCTCAGCGTCCTACTAGCATAGTAGATCGGGTGCATCAATTTGTCATTCCGCTGGCCCAGCACTACCCCCACCGCGTAGTCACTAGCATCACACATTAATTTGAACGGTTGCTCCCAGTTGGGGGCAACGATGATGGGTGTTATGACCAGCCTTTGCTTCAACTCCTCAAAATCTACCCTGCAATCATCGGAAAATACAAAAGGGTGATCTTTCTCTAGCAACTTACAGAGAGGGTTGGCGATTTTGGAGAAGTCCTTTATGAACCTCCGGTAGAAATCGGCATGTCCAAGAAAGCTTCTTATGGCTTTGACTGAGGTTGGTGGCGGCAGCTTTGCTATGACATCAACCTTTGCTCTATCAACCTCTATTCCTTTGATTGACACCCGATGCCCCAAGACTATTCCTTCTTGTACCATGAAATGGCA